>JAWPHD010023705.1:0-21412 GCA_037043455.1 Cyrtodaria siliqua
ACTACATTCGAGTATATACTTATATTGATATATGTATGTTTCATATAAAAGGTGTGTTAGTCCAGTGTGTTTAGTAACATGTTTATGTTATTTTACACGCGGCATAAATAGTGCTTTTTAAGGTTGATGCATATATTCATATAGCGTGCTGATTATATATATATAGCGTCTGCCACAACAACGGTAAATCAATGAATAAAATGTCTACCAAAAAGCTATTTTCTCTATCTATAAAGGCAGGCTTTTATTCCATCAGCGTATGCATGTTTTGATTGACTGTAGTCATTGAATGCTATATTTTCTGTTCGGCTTTTATATCTACTTTTAAAAACATAAACAAAACAAAACAAAAACAGATGCAACTTCGCGGTATGTTGTATACGATAATATTGAAACACAAAATCGACATAAGTTACACATATATTTCTTCTATATAAAACACTTTGGGTTGACAGATATGATTTAATCCGTCGAATAAGGTGCTAGACCTCATTGATTTAGCCCTTTAGCTTTCAGAACATAAGACTTCGGTACATTTTGGAAAATTCCATGGCAATAATTTTGTCAGCTATAATTATAACTTACTGAAACTAGTGTGAAGAGAGTTGTTGAGTGAAGTTTCCGTGTTTAATTACGGAAATTATGTTATAAGTCGGTCATAAGCATGTTTATATCATTGAAAAGAAAAAGCTTATGAACATTAAATATATTGTGTTTATTTTTCACGACAGTTAATAAAGGACGCACGGGCATCTTGCAAAAACTTATCCAACAATTGATTTATTAACCCACAATAAATTTGATTTGAAACCTGCATGTAAAATGAAACAATGATAATTTTTTCCTTCATTATTCTACCTTACCTTAATATATACGTTTGGTGCAATTGAAAAAAAAGCAATATCTAGTGTATAAAAAAAGGCCACGAGTTTAAACAAGAGGAACACTAAGGCCTGTATCGTTCTACTGGTTTAAGGCTGTAGGATGCATGCTTGTGGTACGGTGCCGACCTACGGTGTCATTGCGTTCTAAAAATGTGTTTTGTTATAGGACCATTTTTTCTAATATTTTTCATGTCATTGATAAACATGAGTTTGACACATTTAGTGGAAATCAAGACAAAGATTCTTCAAATGGCGGCAAAGGTTGGTGGGAGGGTTAACGTTGGAGATCGGTTGGATATCTGTGGGGATCAAGGATGGGTCGAAGGCTATGTCTGTTTTTCAATTTGTTGTTTTTAACATTATAAACAAGTTAATAAAGATCGGATGAAACATAAACGACCATCATTGTTAATAATGTAAAACAAAGCACCTTTGATTAATGAATGGCCACATCTCTGTTATTGTTGCTCAAGTAAGGCTGGTTATTTATCCTCTTTAATCGTGTATGGATTTTAACTATCTTACCAAATTTGGTACAGATTCGATAAAAATGAAGAAGTGAAAGACTTAAAAAGCTGTATATACTATTTTTCAATAATTCAATGGGACGTAATTCTTGTGTTAGTATTCCGATGATTGTTTTCAAATATTTTGAAAATTCAATAATATCAACAATCTGGGCAAATTTAGTACATATAAGATGAAATATAAAGGCGTTAGAGCACTAGCAAAGCAATACATAGCAAAGCCATAACACTGATAAATTGTTCAAGGCCATAACTATGCTGTTTAGTATGTCTAGTTTTCAAACTTGTCTAAGCTCGGTAGGATATTAACATCCTGCTAAATATAAGTGAAGATCAAGTCAAAAATGAAAGAGTAAGAGGGCTAACGAAGCACATTGTAGCATTGTTTAAGAGATCGAGGTACACAACTCTGATGATAACTGTTTTTTAAGCATTTCAGAGCTTGTATTAATAAGAACAATATTGCTTTTTTATACATCGGATGAAAGATTAAAAACGCTAGAGTGATAACGAAGCAAAGACAAACAAGGGTCATAACTCTTGTGTTACTAATCCAATCTAGCTAGATTTTGATCGCTTTCAAGCCTTTATTGATATCAACAATCAGAGTTTGATAAATCAATTTGAATGTGTCTGTTTTTCCTGAATGTATCTTATACAAGAAGTAGATTCCAGCAAGTAGAAGATTCGCCTTTGCGTTTTGGATGACATGTCTTTTGTATTTTGTAAATTATTTTTATATCAACAATTATTATTTTAATTACAGCAATAAGCGATTCCAGTTTGAACTTCATCTGGTCGAAGTGTTCAAACATATAAATATTTTACATTAGAATACAAGTATTTTGGACAAATAAGAAATCATGTCTTGATTAGACAGCGCAGTATTAGCATACTAATACATATATGTCTTAGATGCATCGAACGCGTATTGATTACATGTATGTACCATTATAAAATTAGTCTGTACTCCTTAAATTTTGGATTTTAAAATCGGATTATATCTTCTTTGATTGTGCAACGAGCGGACGGGCGGTGGACTCTAGAGGGCGTGAGCGGTAGCTAGCATATTTTACTACCGCTCATGAACAGTCTCAAACAAACCGAGTCTGTAATATTTCGTATGTGTCGTGCTCGGCGTTTCCAAAGGTCCATTATCGTACTCTTTTCTATGACAACTTGTTCCTAAATCCTATAAGACGGGAACAGGTTTGAAGAATGTCCTTCACTCCGTTTTGTCGTGCCCTTAACGGTTTTCCCGTTGATGCTCTGATTTCAGACAAGTCATCGATTACATATGAGATTTGCTTCTTAGGTTGACTTATTTTCGATATATTATATACATGAATATTTCTTGAACCCTTTTGCCAGTGTAAGTTCCAAGGTGGTATCCCTGTTGCCAACCCTTATATGTTTGTAATGTGCTTATTTACTGAATGTGTTTGCGATGTTCTTTTTGAATCACCTTTGCGTTGTAATACTTGTTGGAGTGACTGTATTAAGTGAATGCAACTCTTTCTTTTGATCTTATAACCTTTTCTTTATGTGTCCCGTTGAGAACGTCTTCTTTTTAATAACATTTATGTAGGTGTTAATGTCGAGCAGACAAATACTATTCGCAATATGTTTGAATCTACATTTCTGTATCTTTTAATTCATAGCTTATTGGCCAGTAGTTTTATTATAACTATGCTATTTAGTTTTTACGTCCAGGTGTTTTAACGAATATTTCGTTTTACAATGTTACAATCTGAAAAGCCGAAAGTAAAACATTTATGTTGCATCATTCATTAGGAAAACGTAAATTTATAATTTTAATGACCTACGTGTCATCGTGCAAATACAATTAATTTACTTAAATCAGGCTTTTTTATTTTGATTAAATAAGTATGTATTTATGGGTGGTGCACTTGAACCATCACCTTGAGGACAGTAATTGCATCCTCTTTGCAGCAAATTCGTTATATGTTTTAAGTGCACATAATCACAACATTTCACTTGATAAACAATATGTCCATACGCTATCCTAGCCAGCTCCTTAAACCCTAAACATGAATCAAATGCCTTTGTATAGGCGTGTCTGTAGTTGTAATTTCATGTTCACCAACTCATGTAATACCGTCTGTCTGTCCGTCTATAGACGTAATCTAGTTTGGGTTGTAGTTATGAGAGATGAATGAGATCATTTAATTTGACCTTAAAGATCAAGGTCATCATTTCGGTTAAAACAACATACTACATATTAATGCACTTAAACTTGTTCTCCCTGTTACTTTGGCATTGACCGATGTAATTTAAACACATGTCGTAAAGGTATGTATGTTAAGTATATATGCGGTTAAATTCGTACATTAAAGTTCAATGTAATAATTTGGTTGCAAATGTCATACTTCAGTGTACGCACATAAATGCAATGTTCCGGCCGCTCTGTAATATAACTAGATGCTTGTGTTAGTAGATATGTCTCTCGACAAGACGGCGTGTCGTGTACTTTAAGCAGGTCCTTACTTCAAAGGTTAAGGTCATATTTCGAGTTGAGGTTTATGCGAATAGATAGCGTAATGGGTTGGTCCGTAACTTTGTAATTGACTGATGTTTAATTGAACATGACATAGAATAATATGATGGCTTAACAAACAGATCCATACCTCAACGGTCAATGTCAAATCAGCAATTTGATGTGTTTCTAACTAAATTAGTTAATAACTATAACAACTGATACTGTAATATTTGATTCCCGAATACGAAAAGTATCCTTTACATTAATTGATGTTAGTTATGGTGGCTATGCAAATATCAAATGAAAATGGGTAATAGGTATTGTATTACTGTATATTTAATTAGTTGTACAAACGAACGCGGAACATTATACATATAAAATGAAGAGGTCGTCAGGTAACATTTAATGCAACACATATGAGTTATTTTTTTATAGATTATTATTCTGAAATTATTGTTAATTTCTATTCTGCATGAATTAAACAAAATTACATGTTTCTGCTTATATAACAAATACAAATCAACTGCACAACTGTTCTCAGCTGGATGATGTTGAAACGGAGTACCTGGCGAAATCGCCATAAGAAACATATAGCTGATCCAAGAGCTGTACTGGAGTGTGGGTTAAGTATTAAAATGGGATATGGGGAGAAAAATAAACTAAATTAGGATTTTGAATGTGGATACGAACCGGATTGTGGGTGAAGTATTAAATATGGTATATGAGAAGAAACATAAAACTAGAAATAAGGCCATAACTCCACCGGAAGTCAATGGACCGGAACAGCGCGAAGATATGCGTAACTAGACGTGATAATACTTCCTAGTATCGATAAAATATATTGAAATTTCAGGGGAAGTAGTCCGGACAAGAAAGTATGACGTACGTACGAATGTTTGACAGAGGTACGAAAGAGAATGATGTTAAACTGGATTATGACACTGACTTTTCCTAACATAGAAGAGAACAATTGTTGCTGTTAACATTTTATAGATATATAGGGTATGTGAAAACCGTGCATAAATATATGTAGCATCCTTTTTTTACCCAATTTTATCCACATTTGCAGAGTTATGAAGAAATATATTGCCTTTCATCCAGCTACTTAAACACTATAAAACAATTATACTTAACGCCATTAAAATTGCAAGTTTGTTTATTTTGTGTTTATTTTATTTTGTGTTTATTTTTAATTAAAGATGTCACCAAGATCGATTGTAGTGTTATGTACATGTTAGAAATTAACCACATTTCCTATACATCTGGTGACCGATCAAATTCATGTAATGAAAGAAGTAAAATCGGAATTAAGCGAAATCCATGCTTCCTGCGTTTTTAATGGCGTTAAGTATATATAAGCAAACACGGTTAGATACATTTTACCTTCCGTCTTCTCAAAGTTCAATTTTATTAAATGTTTGTGAAACATGTTTGTGAAACAATAACACAATAATTAAAACGTGTACAGTTTATCTTAGACTTTTACCACAACATGTACGTTGATATTGTTTGATCATCTTCATTTAATAAAAGTACAAGGTTAATAATATTATATTAATTCGAGGAAATTTATAATTTTTAAATTTCCTGCAGACGTTTCACTGAAATCTACGTACTATTATGTATGATAAATTGCTAGTCTTGTAGTTACCCCTTTCCTTCTTTGCAGATAAAATTGCGTGAATGGTTTATATAACCTGTTATTTACTGAACGCGAAGTATATCATCATAGGTTCATCCAATTTGGCTAGATGTACTGGATGAAAGTAGACGCAAAACTATTTTTAAATTAAAGAGTGAGAAATCACAAACGTAATGCTAAAAAATGGGGTACTACATTGGGAATGCCGGTGGTGGAAAAGGCCGTTGGAGGATTTAAACCAGGTTTTAGGTTTTACTTTACCTATCATAGTGTACAGTGTTAATACAACTATCTCCACCTTATAAACATTAACAGAGGCGATATTATAATATTATATAATCATGTATACGAGGGGCATCCCAGAAATATTGAGACTTTTGCTATAACATTTTTATTATCTATTCATTTAAAAAGATATTTGGCACCAATGCAGTTTCATATATTATCTTCTATTTCCGAAAGTGACAGTATTACTGATGGCACGAAACACACGTTTTGTCGTCGCTATAGCAACCATATAATGCTGATGCGGGGAGGGTCTAAACGGTCTCTTGAGTTGCTTAAGAAACAGTGATATTACCAGTGAATATAGAGGTCAAATTTGGCGCGCTTTAGTGTGTGTTTGTTAGACGACGTCACACGCACACGCTCAATAAATGTTGAAATCATATCCGTTTCCGTTAGTAAACAGTCGGTAAACAATGAGTAGCAGCAAACTTAAAGATCCGAAGAAAATGACGTCAACAGATCCGCATGAAAGTCGCGCAGTAATCAAATTTTGTTGTGAACTTGGGCATACACCTACCCAAACATTGAAACTAATTAACCGATCGTCTATGAAGTCAACTGTATCTCGTGCACTCGTGTTCAGGTGGCCCAATCATTTTAGTGAAGGACGTGCATCGTTACAAGATGATGAGAGAAGCGGTAGACCGTCACGGATTGATGCAGCACTAATAGAAAACGTACTTGACGTAATTCTGAAGGATCGTCGTGTAACCGTCTTGGACATTTTATATAAGACAATTATAGTAAAGGAATTGTTCACACAGTGTTAAATGACCATTTGAGCATGCACAAGGTTAGCACCCGGTGGATACCTCGTTTATTAACTGATGAGAATAAAGTAAGGCGTGTCGCAACATCAAGGACCTCGTGACGTCGCTATGACCGTCCCCGCTTCAGCGTAGTACTCCTTGCACAGATGTGAATATTTTCAACATTATATGTACAATTATCATGATTCTTGGTAATCTGGTGCACAAAAGATGAAACTATATTCTTGGGGTTTTTAATGTTGTATTCCCAAGGACCTTTGAATAAGAGCAAAAGTCAATACTTTTGGGATGCCCCTCGTATATGAATATACACAACTACAAACCTAGAAAGTAAAGCTACCACTAATTATGCTCGATGACTTGCCAGGAGTCATATCAATAGTTGCTATTTTACCATTTATCTGAGCAATTGGCATGTTACATCTGACATAATCTTTATATTTCCCTCAGGTTATAACATATATGAACCATGTGAAATAAATACATGAGGCATTGTTATAGGAATATTCTTTTCCATTGTGTGTTTTTATGCTACCCTTTTTAAATGGATTACAGTCTCTCCAACTTTCAGTTCAGCTAATGATGATCATTAAGGTCATTTGCAAATGATTTCTAAGCATTACAATAAAATGATTGTGTCCTAAGTTTGATCCGTCACTAAATCCATATTTCGAAAATGTTTCTGCTGTAAAAGAACACGATATGTTGTATAAGCAAACAAAGGATAAGCGTGCATGCATCTTGATGATAACCAATGACTATGTGTCTGAGTGGAAATAACATACAATCAAAACCCATTAAGATGATTATATAAAACGATGACATGACAGATACTTGATGTATTGCCATTTAAAGAGGGACGTTTGAACTATACTTTGTGTAATCAGACGTAACTATATTTCCTCCCTCATGTTGCTACTTCCTAAAACAATGTATTTTGTTGCTCGTTATGTTGCAGATTAGAGACTTTCGTCTAACCGATTGTAATTAAAGCTGAAAATGCCCTACAGTGTCAATGTGAGATATTTATCAAAATTATGCGTTTAAAATTTGATACATAATTTAGTAAAGTATGACATCCCATCGAATAGCTCTGTGTAATGTTTCTCGTCTTGGACACATTCATCGAGCTATTTTGAGAATGATATAAACGTTCACATCTGATATCAAAGTATTCATTCTAAGTAAATTCTTTGTTATGTTATATTACTTTCTAACAACAGGGTCCACAGTCTGTCCGGTCATCGCACAATTAAAGAGGAAAGCATCATCATTGTTCGGCGCCCCTTGAGGGCGCCGGACATACTGTGGTAGTACTTTGACCTTAGGCATGGGGAATGACCTTAGGCATGGGGAATCAAAAGGACTGATAGTTGAGTATGTTTGGATTGTAATTAAAAATGTTTAAATGGCATTTAAAGCATGCTATAAAACGCACCAGAATAAGATATAAAACACAAGAGATAAAACTGCTTAGCGATTTCTTGAATTTCTGTAAGAAATGATGCACCAATAATTCAAAAATTATACAAAATCATTTCATTAAAACGATGTCTCCCTGTATTTTGACTGAAAACGAGTCAAATGCGTAATACGAATTTTAGAAAAATTAACGAAATTTATCGATCGTAATATCTGCGTTTCAAATGTTTTCACATTGTTCTCGTTTTTAAATCGTTTTGATTAATTATTATTGCCAAATTACATTAAATGTTGCTAAGAAATGAGAAAATACGATGATATATCGGAAAGTTTTGGCATTTAAATTTCGTTTACGGGAAATCGCTAATTTTGTAATGCTTCATTTTGACTGTCAAATGCAGACTAATGTATTGAAAACGAAAGTAGATTTATGAGCGCAGACTCGGAATCAAAAATATTCAAAATTATGCGACTTGCAGTCGAAATGGTGTTATGAAAAGGGTGTAATAGATTTGTTTGAACCCATCCCCCTTTACTTTTGAAAATCCCCCCACATTTTTAGAGGAAGGGGGGAAAATCCCCCCTGCTTTTTAGATCCTAGATTGGACACTGCATTTTATATTGTTTTCTAAGCTGAACTGGCTTGTGCAAGATCAGCTTTACCATAGGCTGTCATCCATCTGTCTTTTTCTCAGTAACCAACACTGAAATTTTCATGAAACATTATGTTAAGCATCTTAGCATTGACCTTTCAAGTTTGTTCAAATTGGGTGGATCATGTCATTTACTAAGTTATAAAATTAACTTATGTATAACCTTACCCTTACCAAAAATATAGGCTTCTGGCGACTATTTGCTGCAACTCTGCGGCAAACATTGCTGCAAAGCTGCGGCGAACAAGTTTGCGGCGATGTTGCGGTACACTTTTATCATGCAAATGAGGTCTGCGGCAAAGTTGCAGCGAACAAATATGCAAATGAGGTTCTGGTGATGTTCCGGCGATGTTCAACGCAACTTTGCCGCAGACCTCATTTGCATGGTAAAAGTGTGCGGCAACTTTGCAGCAAACTTCATTTGCATAATGCTTTTAGCTGTAATCTTCTGGCGATGTTCGCTGCAACTTTGCATCAAACTTCATTTGCATAAAATGTTTCTCTGCACTGTTCTGGCGATGCTTGTGGTGATGTTCGCTGCAAAGTTGCGGCAATGTTCGCCAACACATCGCGGCAAAGTTCTTCAAAATAAATAAGGACTGAAATTATGAAATGGAACAATAGTGCGCTGTTTTAAAAAAACATATTTAGATAAAAAACATGATTTTTTTTTCACTATTTAACATGGACTGCACCAAATTTAAATAAATGGAAAAGATTTAAATAAATCTACACTAAATAAATTCTCTCGATTTAAAGTATATCCTTACGGTTTGTTATGGGGGGTTGCGGGTGTCCGACCAAAGTTGACATTTCAAAATGTCTCGTAAGGGTCCCATGCCTAGTTAGGAAATTCCTCACGGGTGTATGTCTCACGCCCAGTGTTTTACATGTGCTCATGGCGATGTCAACCGCTGTCATTTCTACTTTACTCCCATTTTCATGGAGATGTCGGCTGCTGTCATTTCTGCATTACTCCCATTTTCATGGAGATGTTGACCGCTGTCATTTCTGCATTACTCCCATTTTATGGAGATGTCGACCTCTGTCATTCATGCATTACTCTCATTTTATGGAGATGTCGACCGCTGTCATTTCTGCATTACTCCCATTATCATGGCGATGTCGACTGCTGTCATTTCTGCATTACTCCTATTTTCATGGAGATGTCGACCGCTGTCAATTCTGCATTACACTCATTTTCATTGAGATGTCGACCGCTGTCATTTCTGTATTACTCCCATTTTATGGAGATGTCGACCGCTGTCATTTCTGCATTACACCGATTGTCGTGGAGATGTCGGCCGCTGTCATTTCTGCATTACTCCCATTTTATGGAGATGTCGACCGCTGTCATTTCTGCATCATCTCATTTTCATGGAGATGTCGAGCGCTGCCATTTCTGCATTACTCTCATTTTCATGGAGACGTCGAGCACTGTCATTTCTGCATGACTCCCATTTTTATTGAGATGTCGAGCGCTGTCATTGCGCATTACTCTCACTTTTACAGAGATGTCGACCGTTGTTATTCCTGCAATACAGTCATTTCATAGAGATGTTGAGCTCTGTCATTTCTACATTACTCTCATTTTTATGGAGATGTCGAGCGCTGTCATTTCTGCATTATTCCCATTATCATGGAGATGTCGAGCGGTCATTTCTGCATTACTACCATTATCATGGAGATGTCGAGCGGTGTCATTTTCATGGAGATGTCGAGAGCTGTCAATTCTGCATTACTCTCATTTTCACGGAGATGTCGAGTGCTGTCATTTCTGCATTACTCCCATTATCATGGAGATGTCGAGCGCTGTCATTTCTGCATCACTCCCATTTTTATGGAGATGTCAAGCGCTGTCATTGCGCATTACTCTCACTTTTACAGAGATTTCGAGTGCTGTTATTCCTGCATTATCTCCTTTTCATAGAGATGTCGACCGCAGTCATTTCTGCATTTCTCTCATGTTTATGGAGATGTCGAGCGCGGTCATTTCTGCATTACTCCCATTTTCATGGAAATGTCGAACATCATCCTAACTGTAGCAGTCCAATAGGCACTTGGTGCCTGGATATCTTAGAATCAGCACCAGACCCTTAGGACAGACCGACAAACATAAATATAAACATTTACCAATTTTCTTTTTAAAATTTCAATAATCTCAGTTAAATTTTTACCTGTCCATGTGCTTGAATACCCATTTTAATAAATTGTTTTCTTCCTGTGCCAATTTTTTTTATAAAACTGTATATTTTTGTGTGTTTTTTTTTTGTTTTTTTTACGGGTATAAATAAAAATATCATGATCATATTCACAAGTGCTATTAAATAGCAGATTCATTTCAAATTACAACTGAAAAAGTCGGCATTACCACTGTTAGTAGCGCACTGGGCTTTGAATCCAGAGGTCAGTTGGATCCTCAGACAGTACCATGTTGTCTTTAAACATGACACTATTTCTATAGCGTACACCCTTTATAATGATTGACATGCAACATTGTGTCTTATTGTCCCTCGTCTCCAGCCACTAATTCAAATGAGTAGATTATCAGTTACCTGTATAGATGGTTCATGTGATACAGTACTAGGTTTAATAACAAAACAAAAACAATTAGTCTAAAACTGATCGTCTGTTGGCCCTTCATGGCATAAAAACGACGTTAAAAAATCAAACAGATATGTGAAGTGCATTGTCCATTAATTCTTGGCTTACTTAGCTTTCTCTCCAAATGTTTCAACAACGACTTTGTAATCACTCGGCATTCATCACCTTATCTTTCCATAAACTATTTATTTAAACCTAATGCAGTCAATTCATTTAACACATTTTAAGGAAAGTCCTGCAACGAAACCGTTTGGAAAATTGTCTGAATGACCTAGTTAATTCAAAATACATTTAACCAAGTCAACATAGCAACGTTTGTTAATATTATGTCCATGACCACTAAATATACCAAGGTTTAGTACTGATGATAAGATAGTTAAAATAACTGATAAACACGTGTACTGTTATTTAATAACGTATGTTTTAATTCTTCAAAATTTTGGCGCCGAATTGATGCTTTGCATCAAGTTTTTCTTGTGGCTAACTGTAAATGGGTCCACCACCAAGCATGCAGTGCGTTGCAAAATGATTTTGTCATAACCTCTTTTGATAAACCTTTTCACAAGTTTAACGAAGATAGTTTGAAAGTGATCATGACCAAGGATCTTATGAGGTTTATGGTAACGGTAGCCTAGATGGGTTAGCTTTTTAGTTATACAAAGATTACGAATATTAAAGTCCTCAACTAGAGTACAAGCCTTCATAACCTCTGCTCCCAATTAAATGCCATTATGTTTATTTCGCTCTTCGGGGCATTTAATTTAATTAGATACTGGGACCATACGCCGTTCGACATCGGGAAGCATATGACTCCATGTCCACCGCCGTACGCATGCCATCTTCGGGATGGTTTAAATTGTGTACTATTGATTTTATGAATATTGAGTTCTGCTCAACCCGGGGCTAAAGGGCGTGAGCGGTAGCTAGCATATACACTACCGCTCATGAACAATCTCAATCAAACCGAGACTGCAATATTTCGTATGTGTCGTGCTCGGCCGTTTCCAAAGGTCCATTATCATACTTTTCTTTAGAAAAAACAAATAAGTTGAGACATATAGACCCCATAAGAAGTTACTCGGGGAACATCTAAATGGGAATAATTAACAATATCAGAATTAAAATCATCTGTTTTGTTATAGATTTTGCTAATTATTTCACCATTTTCAATAGAGAGACGTAAGCTCAGAAAAGAAGCATTAGTATCAGAAATATTAGCTTTGCTAAGTTGAAGTTCTTTATGATAAATATTATCTACCATAGTACAAAAGAAAGGGTTGTCAATGTTCAATATGTCATCTAGATACTGAGAGGTGTCATTAAAGGCTTCAATAACTTCTGCCTGGGTATCTCATGAAAGACTCAACATGAAATCTCCTTCATAGCAAAATAAAAAATCTACGACAAGGGCTACACAGTTCGTACCCATAGGGATACCAACAATTTGTCTATAAACGGTAGTTCCATACCTGATTAAAATAGTATCTAATAGAAAAGTAAGTGATTCACAAACTTCATGTAGGTCCACATAGTGTAATTGTCCAAACTGATGTTAGTGAAACACGATTTAATATTGTTGCAGGCCAAAAATGTAGTATTTTTCCAAGCACATCTTTTTTTAATGAGAGCAATAAGCTTGTTTATGATAAGGTTGTGTGGTAAAGTTGTATATATTGTAGGAAAATCCTAAATACTTAAAGATGAAGCTTGACGTTTATTGCAAATGTTATCAAGAACGTCGCCTGAATTGTTAATAGACCAAAATAAATTAATCCCAGAGTTTTCATAAGCTTGGCACACTATTGTTTAACGTGATCTTAAACGGCAGTAAGACAAGATGTTAAAAGTTTGGAGATATTTGTAGTGATGCAAGAACTAGAATTGGAAATAAAACGGGCTTTATATGGTTGTTTGTGTAATTTTGGAATTCAGTACATCGTTGGAAGTCTGTTTTGCTTTTCGTCTATTCCAGCATTGACACCCTTGCACTGAGTGATATGCGTCGAAGCAACATTATTTTCAGTAGATTGCACTGGAGTATAGAGTTAGTATTTTTGAATTTACAATCATTAATCGTTCATTATTCATGAAAACTGTTAGGCAATTCAACAAATTAGTACCTAAATCATGGAAAAGATCTTCACGTTTAAGAACTGTCTTCACGTTTAAGATGTGTCTTCACGTTTAAGGTGCGTCTTCAATCTTATCTTGTTGCAACATTAACGTTAATTCTCGTATTCATCTGGTTTCAACCAATTCTGATTGAGATCAGTCTTGGTGACTATTGTTTTGTTGCTTTATACTGACATACAAGTATACTCGATCATCTCTGCATTTTAATTATAGTGTTTCCTAGTGTTTAAGATGATAAAGCTTGACACTGATTATTATATTTGCACTGTTCCGTTATAATGGGACGACAAAGGGTAAGACTGAGGTTGATACACCATAACACCGGTTTAAATCTCAGTGATACGCCCGCCACTCAATGCAATTTAACACAAATGTATATTTCTTATATGTAATACAATAATAGGTCATCACAATTTTACTCATATTTTCATTGCACTATCTCAAACGTAGACAAGACTGTACATCTCGTATAAGAACCTAAATGCCTTCTGAATCATGAACGTAAAATGGATAGTATAAACTTGTTTATGACTGAAAACGGAGACCATTATTCCCTGCATTATTCATTACTACTGATAGTATCTGCTTGCCTTCCCAAAATGTCAGTGCCAGTAAAACCCTTCATGTTCATATGTTGGATGGTTTAATCCGAATACATTTAATAAATAAATGTCTTATCGAAAATATCTTCGTGTTAAAATAAAATATCCATTTGGATATTAAATGTTGAGAAGAAGAATTATTTGGATATACATCTATTTACCGAATGATAAAGAATATAAGAATCATTATTGGTATCTGGCTGGTAAAGATCAATGTATAGCTGTTTTATTTGTTGTTTTGATTAGCATGATTAGAACAGTCATAACAAGGGTTGGACTTTTCGTATCTTCACCGGATGCCCATGAGTGATTATGTTTATTGTATAGTATTGTTTTTTATGGGCAATGACTACGCCGAAAATTAAGGTTTTGTAATTATTTACAAAAATGACAGCATGTAATTGTTGATATTATCGACAACCTAGAAAACAGCGAGTGCTTGTTATCTAACCCCAAGAGTAAAAAACACCCGGAATCATCGCACGCAATGATAACTTCTGACTTAAATGCATTTGTGGGCATCTGTACAAGAGCAAGACATGTTTGACATACATCTTAGATCAACGGAAGCAAGTGATAGAACAAAGAATAAAACCCTGAAAACAGCGACGCTTCAATTTATTTTGCTCCTTACGCGGTGGGAACTTTACCAGGATAAGCTCACACGTGCGTGTTTATGCATTGGAGAACTAAAGGTTATTATTTTCTCTGTTTTTATTGACAGCTCTTGTTCTTTGTAGGGTCTATATCTACTTTCTCGCATACGTTGTTATTTTCAATTACTAAAAAACATATAAAAAGATCGGACAGTGAAAGTAGCATTCAAGGTGACAGTCAACCACAAAACACAGAAACAAACACGCAAACAGACAAAACAAGAAGGCAAAAGCAATAATAAATGCAAACGACATCACAAACACAAAATGGTTGACAATAGGGCTACCGCCTTGGAACGGTCAGTGGCATAGTAGGCCACTGGGGGTTTAAACCGGTTCTAGGGTGCACCAAACGTCACACCTACCCTACTGTCATCCCATTAAACAGGACAGTGTAAATAAAGAAATCCCCGCCATGATCTAATCTCTAACCAACAAGGCAGCATCAATAGGCAATATAAGTAAAACACAAATATGCTCATGTAAATATAATACAAAAATACAATAGCCTAGAAAGCCACAATGAGGTACTCAATGACTTGGCAAAAGCCAGAGCGGTAAGAGAATAAACCATTAAGGGCACGACAAGAAAGATCATAGACAAACTTCAAACGCCACCGTCCCAATGGGCTTTAGGTAGGCGTCATCATAGGGTCCAATGTCTGTCCGGTCATCGTACAATTAAAGAGGAAAGCATAGTGGCGAACTGTAAAAGGGTCCACCACCAAGCATGCAGTACGTTGCAAAATGATAGGGTCATAACCTCTTTTGATAAACTTTTTAACAAGTTTAACAAAGATAGTATGAAAGTGATCATGACCAAGAATCTTACGAAGTTTATAAATCACATCACCATAGAAGTGAGGTTGTGATATTACTTGTCGCAGAAGAGTCCTTAAATTACTTTTATACTTGGAAAGAAGATCAGGGTTACGATAATACAATTTTGCAAAGGTTTTACGAAGTTTATGGTAACGGTAACCCTGATTGAGTAACTTTTTAGTTATACAAAGATTACGAACATTAAAGTCCTCAACTCGAGTACAAGCTCTAGAAAAACGAATAAGTTAAAACACATACACCCCATAAGAAGTTGCACGGGGAACATCCCCATCCAAGTGGGGATAATTAACAACGTCAAAATTAAAATCATCTCTCTTGTCGTAGATTTTGCTAATTATTTAACCATTTTCAATCGAGAGATCTAAATCAAGAAAAGAAACGTTATTATCAGATACATTAGCTTTGTTAAGCTGAAGTTCTTTAGGATAAATATAATTAACCATAGTTGGAAATATGAGGTTACTAAGGTGATGTTGTCTTTACCGCATTGCCTGTAATTTAAAATAACCCATATAGACAGTTTCGGAAAATGCTTCAAGGTATTAACTGCTTTTTAAATAGTTAAACTATATCTACGGACAGTTGTTAAGGCGTTTTACTGCAGTGTTTGAATTTCGTCGATCGTGTTATGGCTTAAGGAGTATGAATATGTCTGTTGGCATCCTTTCGATTATAAAAAAAATACTGGTTTGTGATTGTTGAAGCAGAAATTCGCCGACGCTAAGTCTCCTTTAGAATGCATTCATACGTCGAATACGTAATTACCCATTTGTACAGTAAATGACTGTATGCGAAGCATATAACTGCAAACTTACTAATATTAAATACATTCTTAAGCTTTGTCGTTGTTAATAATTAGAGGGGCATTTTTCTTCCAAATTAACATAGTGAAATCTTGAGTTCAAGTAAAACATTTGTTTGGTGTTTAGCTACTACATATTCTTGGAAAAAGAAATATATGTTTGGAACGTCAACCAGTCTGATTGAAGAATGTTTGCCAAGTGTGTAAAACAAAACATTTACAGGGAACAGTCCATCAACTATCGTGTCTGTAAATTTAAGACAAGCCATGTGTGTTTGTGCATAATTGAATCAGTACTTGGATACGTCAAAACTGGTTAAGTTTGCTATTTTACATCGCATTTCTGTCTAATAACAAATAATGACATAGGACTGGTCATAGATAACAAAATCATCTAGTTTAAGTTGTATGTATACGGATATTCATAGAGATTTAGAATTGGGATTTCTCGTCTGGTCTGTCTTGGTCAGTATATCTAGATGTTCACGGATTTGAATATCAGAGCAGAATTGTTCCCATTTTCCAGATAATTGAAGTTAATTATTATCTTTAAATAGTCTTTAATTTGTTTTTGTATGTTTTCCTGTGCAGTAAAATTTAATGATATTTTTATGTACAAATACTTGAATTTCGAATCTTCATTCAAATATAGCAGGTATTTTACATGATTTAAATCAAGTTTTTATTTACACCTCATTAAAACTATCATATGCTTTTCATATGTTTTTCCCTCTAATGTTTTATAGATAAACGGTTGCTTTTCTCCAATAGAATATGAATGTACAGTATTGAAATATGAATACTTTGGAAAAGAAAACTTCATTTTGTCGTAGGTTTATAAAAAAATAATGATAGGTCATTGTGCAGTATTGTGTACACATCTAATTTGTATTGGACTCGTAACCATCTATAGCCGAGTTCAAATGATTATATATGTTTAATACTCGCCCAACATGCAGTATTACAGTATTACAGTATAGCTTTATTTAAATTGTTGGGATATAATAGAGTATACTTATTTAGTATTGAATTTATTAAACGAGTTGGCAAAACGTCATTGACGTAATGTATTATGCCTTTCTTGTGATGGGTTTTTACACCAAAATGCCATTATATGTGATAAATGCACGTAACGATTTTATTTGTAGAAGTACAACAATGAACATTTAAAATAAAGTAAAATGTAGTGTTTATTTGATAAAGGTCTTACACATGAAATCATCGACTTATAAATATACTATCTGGCTATTACATTAATGTCTCTCAATTACATTGCAAGTTTTCGCTGATGTTAACCATACAGTTCATGTAACAATGTAACCAGACACCGTAATTATAGTAGATACAGTTCAATTTAGTATTTAACTGAAAACAAAAGATATCATATGTCATTCATTCATATTACGAATTCACTATTTGGATGTTGTAGTAATGCTTCGCAATTATGTTGTAAGTATTTACTGCTGTTATCTAGACAGTAACAATGTTTTCAGACACTGTCCTAGAGATATAATACAATTTAGTATTTAACTGTAAACGGTATCAATTTTCCAGACATGGCCTTGTCGTGCCCTTAATGGTTTATTCGCTTACTGCTCTGGCTTCTGCCAAGTCATTGAGTACCTTCATTGTGGCTTTCTAGGCTATTGATTTTTTGTATTATATTTTCATGAGCATATTTGTGTTTTACTTATATTGCCTATTGATGCTGCCTTGTTGGTTAGAGATTAGATCATGGCGGGGGTTTCTTTATTTACAATGTCCTGTTTTAATGGGATGAAAGTATGGTAAGTGGAGGTTTGGTGCACCCTAGAACCGGTTTAAACCCCCAGTGGCCTACTTTGCCACTGACCTTTCCAAGGCGGTAGCCCTATTGTCAACCCCTTTGTGTTTGTGGTGTCCTTTGCATTTATTATTGCTTTTGTCTTCTTGTTTGTCTGTTTGCATGTTTGTTTCTGTGTTTTGTGGTAGACTGTCACCTTGAATGCTACTTTCCCTGTCCGATCTTTTTATATTTATTTCTATATATATAGTTCAGTTAAGAATGTAATTGAAAAATGTATCAATTGTACCAGACACAGTCATAAATATAATTCAGTTAAGTACTTAATTGAAGACAAATATCAATATTGCTTGACACTGTCATAGTGGATTTATTTTGTAACCATGAGCCTGGTTGCGACAGCAAAGATGTAAATAGAAAATAATTTGCTGTTAACGGCAGATGAAATATTAGATATCAGGAAACAATCCGATCGGATAGGAACTTGGAATCACATGACGGCAAATATGCACCAGCCACAGAGATATATACATTGTGGGAGTCTACCAAAATGGTTTGAAAATGATTGGCTTTAAACGAAATATGGTGTAATAATTTCCAGGGAATCATTTTCTGTGACACTGGTATCACAAGATAAACAAATGCTCCCAATAATAATAATAATAATAATAATAATAATAATACACTGTCCCGTTTTATTGGGTAAAATTGAGGTTTGGCGTACTCTAGAACCTGATTTAAATTCCCAGCGGTCGTTCTGCCACTGACCGATCTAAGGCGGTACTCTATTGTCAACCTTACCTCTTATTTACCATTGTAATTGTTGTTTGTTCGTTACATAGGGTCAGTAACAGTACAGTCAAATGCATAGCTGTAGAACAGTTTTAACATTAAGTTATCAAAACAAATAAAGACACAAACAAACATGCGTGCAATTTCAAAAACTAGTTCAATATTAAATGATTCTATAGTGTGAATGATTGGTATTTTGAAAGTTACTGCATCGATTTCCTTTAAAAATCAATGTCTACATTTGTCTAGAGATTAAGCGCCCCGGGGCTAGAGTTAACGTGTGTGAAATTCAATATGCAATGCCCTAGGTTTTCAAAAGCGATACTTTTTCCGTAGCTATTCATCTTAAATTTGATTTGGTGTTATTTAAAAATTCCCCTAGATATATATGTCTGAATATTCTACGTCATGTCTACAGTTTTCACCATCTCTTACGAACTGATTAATCTTTGACATATTATATCAACTGGTTCTATTATTAAATAACACGTTTTCATTTCGATTGGTTTCAATGTTATATTAATTGTTTATTGTATTAGTTTAGCACTTATAGTTTTGATTATGTCATCCATTATAATGTTAAAACCATGATTTTACTCTACTGCATACCAAATGAAAAACACTCAATCATAACATGCCACGATAATGCCAGTTTGATCGTCTACACCTTTATTCAACTAAGCCACATGTTTTAGAGTATATACTTCGGGAGCTGCATTACTCTAGGTATGGATTGCCGCAAAAAAGAGTTGACTTAAGCGTGGATATTATCTCGGTCGGAATCTGAAATGGCGGATATCTTTGATTTTCTACGAATACTGAAATTAATAAGAAAGGACTATACACGTGTTTTGTATATGAATATATATCGTTGCATACAACTAAACTATACGTTTTGCGAGCATATCTGAATCTATTACCGTTATTTCCCAAGGTGACAATGATAACCATATGATTTAACACGAATGACACACTGGAAACAAAGCTAATTATATTGTCAGGGTCCCAATTCTAAACGTGACAGGACATATAGCAATTCATTTGCTGTCAAACACTGCAAAATTAGTATTAGACATCACGAAACTATTTCGCGGATGTTAACCTTAAATGAAAGTGACCCACAGCTGACCTTTAAAGTAGCAATGCATCTATGTAGTCAAGTATTTGATTGAACCATGTACAACAAGTTTTAATTCTGTTTTAAAACTATGAACTATGTCATATGTCAAGCATTAGTTTATGTATGTTATTGTTGATACAGTGTACGCTATTGGCATAATTTCAATTATATGGTAACGTTTTCTTAAAACAAACTTCAGAGAAAGTATTATATTTGATTCCAAATAGCTATGTTTTACATATATAGTGACCCATTTTAGGAGTCTTTTATTTATGCTTTTGCCATTTAACTCTTTGAGTGTATGGTTGCCTTTTTTGTGAAAGATTGAAACAGCAGCAAACGTATCTGCTCCTAAATAAATTCCTTCAATTTTAAGTATACATTATAATGTCATCTCTTAACATTACGTGGTCCGAGTATTAACTTTCATACCCCATCCAACCCCTTCTCCACGAAGCGAAAATGGCTGGGGTATGAAATAAAAACCTTAATTTCGGCTTAAAACTTTGTATATTGTTAAATTAAAACATTTAGATAATTTTAAACAGGTAATCACATTTTTTTCAGTAAAAATTGTTTTTAAATGTTTTATTGTCAAACTATCCGTTATAAAATCCTGCTAATATAACTTTTCCATCACTTAATTGATTTATGGCGGGACCATGTAATGTATGATCGATTTAAGATTAAACTCAAGAATTGTTAAGTATTGCATCTATAACATTATGTGTTAAATTATTTGTTAAAGAAAAGATATGTATAACGTTGCCTGTGTGATGTTATCGTGCTTAGAAAAGGCTACATATTGATTTATGTGCCATGCTCACTAATAATTATTTTTGATTGAGCCTCAGCCGAGCGGCTTGGCTGATAGGAAATTCATTGATTCCAATTGCATATTTAACTTGTCGGCAAACAGCCTGAATAGGGTAAAACAATAATGAGAAAAATGGTCCTATAGAAACCACAGCAATCAAACTCAACGGAACGTAGGTCAGAACTGCATCACAAACCGAAATAATTAGGCATTTTTAAAACTTCAGTAAAAAGGACAATACATTTGTAACACAAAGAGTGGAGAAATCGACAGTCTACAACATTGTTGAAATCTGCATATACCAGTAGGATTACAGGTTAAAAATAGAATTTGTTTTCTCCAACAATCAAATGTATTATTTTTTCACAGCTTGTAAGATATTTTTCCAAGAATGTCTTACATTTCCTCTTATTGCATATATATATGCCTGAAATGTAAATATACCTATATAATGTTTTATAGTCTGTTCTGATAAAGATTTGTATCAGCTGTGTACTTCTTTTGTAATCGATGTAAAATAAATAAAAAATACGGAATAATTAATTGACTTTATAAATAAATCAGAAACGTTTTC
>JAWPHD010023706.1:0-21403 GCA_037043455.1 Cyrtodaria siliqua
TATCTGGCTTGTTGTTATGATTGTTAATATGACTATTGTTATAATTATTGCAGCAAACCTGTATCAAGACACAACGTTAATCGCCTTTCAAGTGAGCCCAGAAGTTGCATGTACAAGCCATGACAAGCCAACAATGCGTTCCACCGTAAGTTTTTCATATGTATACGCACTTTCAACAGATAAGCACACATCAGAAATGAAACGTGCACTCTATGGCACGCAGAATGATACTTGTTGACATTTCATTGCCAAGGGACGTAATACGTGTACGGAAAATAGGAGAAACACAGAGATAACTTAGATTTTTACGCGATCTGATAGTACATATGATTATTATTCATAATAGTAATACGTATAGAATATGTACAATATTATCTGGCTTGTTGTTATGATTGTTAATATGACTATTGTTATAATTATTGCAGCAAACCTGTATCAAGACACAACGTTAATCGCCTTTCAAGTGAGCCCAGAAGTTGCATGTACAAGCCATGACAAGCCAACAATGCATTCCACCGTAAGTTTTTCATATGTATACGTACTTTCAACAGATATGCACAAGTCAGAAATGAAACGGGCACTCTATGGCACGCAGAATGATACTTGTTGACATTTCATTGCCAAGGGACGTAATACGTGTACGGGAAAATAGGAGAAACACAGAGATAACTTAGATTTTTACGCGATCTGATAGTACATATGATTATTATTCATAATATTAATACGTATAGAATATGTACAATATTATCTGGCTTGTTGTTATGATTGTTAATATGACTATTGTTATAATTATTGCAGCAAACCTGTATCAAGACACAACGTTAATCGCCTTTCAAGTGAGCCCAGAAGTTGCATGTACAAGCCATGACAAGCCAACAATGCGTTCCACCGTAAGTTTTTCATATGTATACGCACTTTCAACAGATATGCACACATCAGAAATGAAACGTGCACTCTATGGCGCGCAGAATGATACTTGTTGACATTTCATTGCCAAGGGACGTAAGACGTGTACGGGAAAATAGGAGAAACACAGAGATAACTTAGATTTTACGCGATCTGATAGTACATATGATTATTATTCATAATAGTAATACGTATAGAATATGTACAATATTATCTGGCTTGTTGTTATGATTGTTAATATGACTATTGTTATAATTATTGCAGCAAACCTGTATCAAGACACAACGTTAATCGCTTTTCAAGTGAGCCCAGAAGTTGCATGTACAAGCCATGACAAGCCAACAATGCGTTCCACCGTAAGTTTTTCATATGTATACGCACTTTCAACAGATATGCACACATCAGAAATGAAACGTGCACTCTATGGCGCGCAGAATGATACTTGTTGACATTTCATTGCCAAGGGACGTAAGACGTGTACGGGAAAATAGGAGAAACACAGAGATAACTTAGATTTTACGCGATCTGATAGTACATATGATTATTATTCATAATAGTAATACGTTTAGAATATGTACAATATTATCTGGCTTGTTGTTATGATTGTTAATATGACTATTGTTATAATTATTGCAGCAAACCTGTATCAAGACACAACGTTAATCGCTTTTCAAGTGAGCCCAGAAGTTGCATGTACAAGCCATGACAAGCCAACAATGCGTTCCACGGTAAGTTTTTCATATGTATACGCACTTTCAACATATATGCACACATCAGAAATGAAACGTGCACTCTATGGCACGCAGAATGATACTTGTTGACATTTCATTGCCAAGGGACGTAATATGTGTACGGGAAAATAGGAGAAACACAGAGATAACTTAGATTTTTACGCGATCTGATAGTACATATGATTATTATTCATAATAGTAATACGTATAGAATATGTACAATATTATCTGGCTTGTTGTTATGATTGTTAATATGACTATTGTTATAATTATTGCAGCAAACCTGTATCAAGACACAACGTTAATCGCCTTTCAAGTGAGCCCAGAAGTTGCATGTACAAGCCATGACAAGCCAACAATGCATTCCACCGTAAGTTTTTCATATGTATACGTACTTTCAACAGATATGCACAAGTCAGAAATGAAACGGGCACTCTATGGCACGCAGAATGATACTTGTTGACATTTCATTGCCAAGGGACGTAATACGTGTACGGGAAAATAGGAGAAACACAGAGATAACTTAGATTTTTACGCGATCTGATAGTACATATGATTATTATTCATAATATTAATACGTATAGAATATGTACAATATTATCTGGCTTGTTGTTATGATTGTTAATATGACTATTGTTATAATTATTGCAGCAAACCTGTATCAAGACACAACGTTAATCGCCTTTCAAGTGAGCCCAGAAGTTGCATGTACAAGCCATGACAAGCCAACAATGCGTTCCACCGTAAGTTTTTCATATGTATACGCACTTTCAACAGATATGCACACATCAGAAATGAAACGTGCACTCTATGGCGCGCAGAATGATACTTGTTGACATTTCATTGCCAAGGGACGTAAGACGTGTACGGGAAAATAGGAGAAACACAGAGATAACTTAGATTTTACGCGATCTGATAGTACATATGATTATTATTCATAATAGTAATACGTATAGAATATGTACAATATTATCTGGCTTGTTGTTATGATTGTTAATATGACTATTGTTATAATTATTGCAGCAAACCTGTATCAAGACACAACGTTAATCGCCTTTCAAGTGAGCCCAGAAGTTGCATGTACAAGCCATGACAAGCCAACAATGCGTTCCACCGTAAGTTTTTCATATGTATACGCACTTTCAACAGATATGCACACATCAGAAATGAAACGTGCACTCTATGGCACGCAGAATGATACTTGTTGACATTTCATTGCCAAGGGACGTAAGACGTGTACGGGAAAATAGGAGAAACACAGAGATAACTTAGATTTTTACGCGATCTGATAGTACATATGATTATTATTCATAATAGTAATACGTATAGAATATGTACAATATTATCTGGCTTGTTGTTATGATTGTTAATATGACTATTGTTATAATTATTGCAGCAAACCTGTATCAAGACACAACGTTAATCGCTTTTCAAGTGAGCCCAGAAGTTGCATGTACAAGCCATGACAAGCCAACAATGCGTTCCACCGTAAGTTTTTCATATGTATACGCACTTTCAACAGATATGCACACATCAGAAATGAAACGTGCACTCTATGGCACGCAGAATGATACTTGTTGACATTTCATTGCCAAGGGACGTAATACGTGTACGGGAAAATAGGAGAAACACAGAGATAACTTAGATTTTTACGCGATCTGATAGTACATATGATTATTATTCATAATAGTAATACGTATAGAATATGTACAATATTAACTGGCTTGTTGTTATGATTGTTAATATGACTATTGTTATAATTATTGCAGCAAACCTGTATCAAGACACAACGTTAATCGCTTTTCAAGTGAGCCCAGAAGTTGCATGTACAAGCCATGACAAGCCAACAATGCGTTCCACCGTAAGTTTTTCATATGTATACGCACTTTCAACAGATATGCACACATCAGAAATGAAACGTGCACTCTATGGCACGCAGAATGATACTTGTTGACATTTCATTGCCAAGGGACGTAATACGTGTACGGGAAAATAGGAGAAACACAGAGATAACTTAGATTTTTACGCGATCTGATAGTACATATGATTATTATTCATAATAGTAATACGTATAGAATATGTACAATATTATCTGGCTTGTTGTTATGATTGTTAATATGACTATTGTTATAATTATTGCAGCAAACCTGTATCAAGACACAACGTTAATCGCCTTTCAAGTGAGCCCAGAAGTTGCATGTACAAGCCATGACAAGCCAACAATGCGTTCAACCGTAAGTTTTTCATATGTATACGCACTTTCAACAGATATGCACACATCAGAAATGAAACGTGCACTCTATGGCACGCAGAATGATACTTGTTGACATTTCATTGCCAAGGGACGTAAGACGTGTACGGGAAAATAGGAGAAACACAGAGATAACTTAGATTTTTACGCGATCTGATAGTACATATGATTATTATTCATAATAGTAATACGTATAGAATATGTACAATAATATCTGGCTTGTTGTTATGATTGTTAATATGACTATTGTTATAATTATTGCAGCAAACCTGTATCAAGACACAACGTTAATCGCCTTTCAAGTGAGCCCAGAAGTTGCATGTACAAGCCATGACAAGCCAACAATGCGTTCCACCGTAAGTTTTTCATATGTATACGCACTTTCAACAGATAAGCACACATCAGAAATGAAACGTGCACTCTATGGCACGCAGAATGATACTTGTTGACATTTCATTGCCAAGGGACGTAATACGTGTACGGGAAAATAGGAGAAACACAGAGATAACTTAGATTTTTACGCGATCTGATAGTACATATGATTATTATTCATAATAGTAATACGTATAGAATATGTACAATATTATCTGGCTTGTTGTTATGATTGTTAATATGACTATTGTTATAATTATTGCAGCAAACCTGTATCAAGACACAACGTTAATCGCCTTTCAAGTGAGCCCAGAAGTTGCATGTACAAGCCATGACAAGCCAACAATGCATTCCACCGTAAGTTTTTCATATGTATACGTACTTTCAACAGATATGCACAAGTCAGAAATGAAACGGGCACTCTATGGCACGCAGAATGATACTTGTTGACATTTCATTGCCAAGGGACGTAATACGTGTACGGGAAAATAGGAGAAACACAGAGATAACTTAGATTTTTACGCGATCTGATAGTACATATGATTATTATTCATAATATTAATACGTATAGAATATGTACAATATTATCTGGCTTGTTGTTATGATTGTTAATATGACTATTGTTATAATTATTGCAGCAAACCTGTATCAAGACACAACGTTAATCGCCTTTCAAGTGAGCCCAGAAGTTGCATGTACAAGCCATGACAAGCCAACAATGCGTTCCACCGTAAGTTTTTCATATGTATACGCACTTTCAACAGATATGCACACATCAGAAATGAAACGTGCACTCTATGGCGCGCAGAATGATACTTGTTGACATTTCATTGCCAAGGGACGTAAGACGTGTACGGGAAAATAGGAGAAACACAGAGATAACTTAGATTTTACGCGATCTGATAGTACATATGATTATTATTCATAATAGTAATACGTATAGAATATGTACAATATTATCTGGCTTGTTGTTATGATTGTTAATATGACTATTGTTATAATTATTGCAGCAAACCTGTATCAAGACACAACGTTAATCGCTTTTCAAGTGAGCCCAGAAGTTGCATGTACAAGCCATGACAAGCCAACAATGCGTTCCACCGTAAGTTTTTCATATGTATACGCACTTTCAACAGATATGCACACATCAGAAATGAAACGTGCACTCTATGGCGCGCAGAATGATACTTGTTGACATTTCATTGCCAAGGGACGTAAGACGTGTACGGGAAAATAGGAGAAACACAGAGATAACTTAGATTTTACGCGATCTGATAGTACATATGATTATTATTCATAATAGTAATACGTTTAGAATATGTACAATATTATCTGGCTTGTTGTTATGATTGTTAATATGACTATTGTTATAATTATTGCAGCAAACCTGTATCAAGACACAACGTTAATCGCTTTTCAAGTGAGCCCAGAAGTTGCATGTACAAGCCATGACAAGCCAACAATGCGTTCCACGGTAAGTTTTTCATATGTATACGCACTTTCAACATATATGCACACATCAGAAATGAAACGTGCACTCTATGGCACGCAGAATGATACTTGTTGACATTTCATTGCCAAGGGACGTAATATGTGTACGGGAAAATAGGAGAAACACAGAGATAACTTAGATTTTTACGCGATCTGATAGTACATATGATTATTATTCATAATAGTAATACGTATAGAATATGTACAATATTATCTGGCTTGTTGTTATGATTGTTAATATGACTATTGTTATAATTATTGCAGCAAACCTGTATCAAGACACAACGTTAATCGCCTTTCAAGTGAGCCCAGAAGTTGCATGTACAAGCCATGACAAGCCAACAATGCATTCCACCGTAAGTTTTTCATATGTATACGTACTTTCAACAGATATGCACAAGTCAGAAATGAAACGGGCACTCTATGGCACGCAGAATGATACTTGTTGACATTTCATTGCCAAGGGACGTAATACGTGTACGGGAAAATAGGAGAAACACAGAGATAACTTAGATTTTTACGCGATCTGATAGTACATATGATTATTATTCATAATATTAATACGTATAGAATATGTACAATATTATCTGGCTTGTTGTTATGATTGTTAATATGACTATTGTTATAATTATTGCAGCAAACCTGTATCAAGACACAACGTTAATCGCCTTTCAAGTGAGCCCAGAAGTTGCATGTACAAGCCATGACAAGCCAACAATGCGTTCCACCGTAAGTTTTTCATATGTATACGCACTTTCAACAGATATGCACACATCAGAAATGAAACGTGCACTCTATGGCGCGCAGAATGATACTTGTTGACATTTCATTGCCAAGGGACGTAAGACGTGTACGGGAAAATAGGAGAAACACAGAGATAACTTAGATTTTACGCGATCTGATAGTACATATGATTATTATTCATAATAGTAATACGTATAGAATATGTACAATATTATCTGGCTTGTTGTTATGATTGTTAATATGACTATTGTTATAATTATTGCAGCAAACCTGTATCAAGACACAACGTTAATCGCCTTTCAAGTGAGCCCAGAAGTTGCATGTACAAGCCATGACAAGCCAACAATGCGTTCCACCGTAAGTTTTTCATATGTATACGCACTTTCAACAGATATGCACACATCAGAAATGAAACGTGCACTCTATGGCACGCAGAATGATACTTGTTGACATTTCATTGCCAAGGGACGTAAGACGTGTACGGGAAAATAGGAGAAACACAGAGATAACTTAGATTTTTACGCGATCTGATAGTACATATGATTATTATTCATAATAGTAATACGTATAGAATATGTACAATATTATCTGGCTTGTTGTTATGATTGTTAATATGACTATTGTTATAATTATTGCAGCAAACCTGTATCAAGACACAACGTTAATCGCTTTTCAAGTGAGCCCAGAAGTTGCATGTACAAGCCATGACAAGCCAACAATGCGTTCCACCGTAAGTTTTTCATATGTATACGCACTTTCAACAGATATGCACACATCAGAAATGAAACGTGCACTCTATGGCACGCAGAATGATACTTGTTGACATTTCATTGCCAAGGGACGTAATACGTGTACGGGAAAATAGGAGAAACACAGAGATAACTTAGATTTTTACGCGATCTGATAGTACATATGATTATTATTCATAATAGTAATACGTATAGAATATGTACAATATTATCTGGCTTGTTGTTATGATTGTTAATATGACTATTGTTATAATTATTGCAGCAAACCTGTATCAAGACACAACGTTAATCGCCTTTCAAGTGAGCCCAGAAGTTGCATGTATAAGCCATGACAAGCCAACAATGCGTTCCACCGTAAGTTTTTCATATGTATACGCACTTTCAACAGATATGCACACATCAGAAATGAAACGTGCACTCTATGGCACGCAGAATGATACTTGTTGACATTTCATTGCCAAGGGACGAAAGACGTGTACGGGAAAATAGGAGAAACACAGAGATAACTTAGATTTTTACGCGATCTGATAGTACATATGATTATTATTCATAATAGTAATACGTATAGAATATGTACAATATTATCTGGCTTGTTGTTATGATTGTTAATATGACTATTGTTATAATTATTGCAGCAAACCTGTATCAAGACACAACGTTAATCGCCTTTCAAGTGAGCCCAGAAGTTGCATGTACAAGCCATGACAAGCCAACAATGCATTCCACCGTAAGTTTTTCATATGTATACGTACTTTCAACAGATATGCACAAGTCAGAAATGAAACGGGCACTCTATGGCACGCAGAATGATACTTGTTGACATTTCATTGCCAAGGGACGTAATACGTGTACGGGAAAATAGGAGAAACACAGAGATAACTTAGATTTTTACGCGATCTGATAGTACATATGATTATTATTCATAATATTAATACGTATAGAATATGTACAATATTATCTGGCTTGTTGTTATGATTGTTAATATGACTATTGTTATAATTATTGCAGCAAACCTGTATCAAGACACAACGTTAATCGCCTTTCAAGTGAGCCCAGAAGTTGCATGTACAAGCCATGACAAGCCAACAATGCGTTCCACCGTAAGTTTTTCATATGTATACGCACTTTCAACAGATATGCACACATCAGAAATGAAACGTGCACTCTATGGCGCGCAGAATGATACTTGTTGACATTTCATTGCCAAGGGACGTAAGACGTGTACGGGAAAATAGGAGAAACACAGAGATAACTTAGATTTTTACGCGATCTGATAGTACATATGATTATTATTCATAATAGTAATACGTATAGAATATGTACAATATTATCTGGCTTGTTGTTATGATTGTTAATATGACTATTGTTATAATTATTGCAGCAAACCTGTATCAAGACACAACGTTAATCGCTTTTCAAGTGAGCCCAGAAGTTGCATGTACAAGCCATGACAAGCCAACAATGCGTTCCACCGTAAGTTTTTCATATGTATACGCACTTTCAACAGATATGCACACATCAGAAATGAAACGTGCACTCTATGGCACGCAGAATGATACTTGTTGACATTTCATTGCCAAGGGACGTAATACGTGTACGGGAAAATAGGAGAAACACAGAGATAACTTAGATTTTTACGCGATCTGATAGTACATATGATTATTATTCATAATAGTAATACATATAGAATATGTACAATATTATCTGGCTTGTTGTTATGATTGTTAATATGAATATTGTTATAATTATTGCAGCAAACCTGTATCAAGACACAACGTTAATCGCCTTTCAAGTGAGCCCAGAAGTTGCATGTACAAGCCATGACAAGCCAACAATGCGTTCCACCGTAAGTTTTTCATATGTATACGCACTTTCAACAGATATGCACACATCAGAAATGAAACGTGCACTCTATGGCACGCAGAATGATACTTGTTGACATTTCATTGCCAAGGGACGTAAGACGTGTACGGGAAAATAGGAGAAACACAGAGATAACTTAGATTTTTACGCGATCTGATAGTACATATGATTATTATTCATAATAGTAATACGTATAGAATATGTACAATATTATCTGGCTTGTTGTTATGATTGTTAATATGACTATTGTTATAATTATTGCAGCAAACCTGTATCAAGACACAACGTTAATCGCTTTTCAAGTGAGCCCAGAAGTTGCATGTACAAGCCATGACAAGCCAACAATGCGTTCCACCGTAAGTTTTTCATATGTATACGCACTTTCAACAGATATGCACACATCAGAAATGAAACGTGCACTCTATGGCACGCAGAATGATACTTGTTGACATTTCATTGCCAAGGGACGTAATACGTGTACGGGAAAATAGGAGAAACACAGAGATAACTTAGATTTTTACGCGATCTGATAGTACATATGATTATTATTCATAATAGTAATACGTATAGAATAATTATGTACAATATTATCTGGCTTGTTGTTATGATTGTTAATATGACTATTGTTATAATTATTGCAGCAAACCTGTATCAAGACACAACGTTAATCGCCTTTCAAGTGAGCCCAGAATTTGCATGTACAAGCCATGACAAGCCAACAATGCATTCCACCGTAAGTTTTTCATATGTATACGTACTTTCAACAGATATGCACAAGTCAGAAATGAAACGGGCACTCTATGGCACGCAGAATGATACTTGTTGACATTTCATTGCCAAGGGACGTAATACGTGTACGGGAAAATAGGAGAAACACAGAGATAACTTAGATTTTTACGCGATCTGATAGTACATATGATTATTATTCATAATATTAATACGTATAGAATATGTACAATATTATCTGGCTTGTTGTTATGATTGTTAATATGACTATTGTTATAATTATTGCAGCAAACCTGTATCAAGACACAACGTTAATCGCCTTTCAAGTGAGCCCAGAAGTTGCATGTACAAGCCATGACAAGCCAACAATGCGTTCCACCGTAAGTTTTTCATATGTATACGCACTTTCAACAGATATGCACACATCAGAAATGAAACGTGCACTCTATGGCGCGCAGAATGATACTTGTTGACATTTCATTGCCAAGGGACGTAAGACGTGTACGGGAAAATAGGAGAAACACAGAGATAACTTAGATTTTTACGCGATCTGATAGTACATATGATTATTATTCATAATAGTAATACGTATAGAATATGTACAATATTATCTGGCTTGTTGTTATGATTGTTAATATGACTATTGTTATAATTATTGCAGCAAACCTGTATCAAGACACAACGTTAATCGCTTTTCAAGTGAGCCCAGAAGTTGCATGTACAAGCCATGACAAGCCAACAATGCGTTCCACCGTAAGTTTTTCATATGTATACGCACTTTCAACAGATATGCACACATCAGAAATGAAACGTGCACTCTATGGCACGCAGAATGATACTTGTTGACATTTCATTGCCAAGGGACGTAATACGTGTACGGGAAAATAGGAGAAACACAGAGATAACTTAGATTTTTACGCGATCTGATAGTACATATGATTATTATTCATAATAGTAATACATATAGAATATGTACAATATTATCTGGCTTGTTGTTATGATTGTTAATATGAATATTGTTATAATTATTGCAGCAAACCTGTATCAAGACACAACGTTAATCGCCTTTCAAGTGAGCCCAGAAGTTGCATGTACAAGCCATGACAAGCCAACAATGCGTTCCACCGTAAGTTTTTCATATGTATACGCACTTTCAACAGATATGCACACATCAGAAATGAAACGTGCACTCTATGGCACGCAGAATGATACTTGTTGAAATTTCATTGCCAAGGGACGTAAGACGTGTACGGGAAAATAGGAGAAACGCAGAGATAACTTAGATTTTTACGCGATCTGATAGTACATATGATTATTATTCATAATAGTAATACGTATAGAATATGTACAATATTATCTGGCTTGTTGTTATGATTGTTAATATGACTATTGTTATAATTATTGCAGCAAACCTGTATCAAGACACAACGTTAATCGCTTTTCAAGTGAGCCCAGAAGTTGCATGTACAAGCCATGACAAGCTAACAATGCGTTCCACCGTAAGTTTTTCATATGTATACGCACTTTCAACAGATATGCACACATCAGAAATGAAACGTGCACTCTATGGCACGCAGAATGATACTTGTTGACATTTCATTGCCAAGGGACGTAATACGTGTACGGGAAAATAGGAGAAACACAGAGATAACTTAGATTTTTACGCGATCTGATAGTACATATGATTATTATTCATAATAGTAATACGTATAGAATATGTACAATATTAACTGGCTTGTTGTTATGATTGTTAATACGACTATTGTTATAATTATTGCAGCAAACCTGTATCAAGACACAACGTTAATCGCTTTTCAAGTGAGCCCAGAAGTTGCATGTACAAGCCATGACAAGCCAACAATGCGTTCCACCGTAAGTTTTTCATATGTATACGCACTTTCAACAGATATGCACACATCAGAAATGAAACGTGCACTCTATGGCACGCAGAATGATACTTGTTGACATTTCATTGCCAAGGGACGTAATACGTGTACGGGAAAATAGGAGAAACACAGAGATAACTTAGATTTTTACGCGATCTGATAGTACATATGATTATTATTCATAATAGTAATACGTATAGAATATGTACAATATTATCTGGCTTGTTGTTATGATTGTTAATATGACTATTGTTATAATTATTGCAGCAAACCTGTATCAAGACACAACGTTAATCGCCTTTCAAGTGAGCCCAGAAGTTGCATGTACAAGCCATGACAAGCCAACAATGCGTTCAACCGTAATTTTTTCATATGTATACGCACTTTCAACAGATATGCACACATCAGAAATGAAACGTGCACTCTATGGCACGCAGAATGATACTTGTTGACATTTCATTGCCAAGGGACGTAAGACGTGTACGGGAAAATAGGAGAAACACAGAGATAACTTAGATTTTTACGCGATCTGATAGTACATATGATTATTATTCATAATAGTAATACGTATAGAATATGTACAATATTATCTGGCTTGTTGTTATGATTGTTAATATGACTATTGTTATAATTATTGCAGCAAACCTGTATCAAGACACAACGTTAATCGCTTTTCAAGTGAGCCCAGAAGTTGCATGTACAAGCCATGACAAGCCAACAATGCGTTCCACCGTAAGTTTTTCATATGTATACGCACTTTCAACAGATATGCACACATCAGAAATGAAACGTGCACTCTATGGCACGCAGAATGATACTTGTTGACATTTCATTGCCAAGGGACGTAATACGTGTACGGGAAAATAGGAGAAACACAGAGATAACTTAGATTTTTTTCGCGATCTGATAGTACATATGATTATTATTCATAATAGTAATACATATAGAATATGTACAATATTATCTGGCTTGTTGTTATGATTGTTAATATGAATATTGTTATAATTATTGCAGCAAACCTGTATCAAGACACAACGTTAATCGCCTTTCAAGTGAGCCCAGAAGTTGCATGTACAAGCCATGACAAGCCAACAATGCGTTCCACCGTAAGTTTTTCATATGTATACGCACTTTCAACAGATATGCACACATCAGAAATGAAACGTGCACTCTATGGCACGCAGAATGATACTTGTTGACATTTCATTGCCAAGGGACGTAAGACGTGTACGGGAAAATAGGAGAAACGCAGAGATAACTTAGATTTTTACGCGATCTGATAGTACATATGATTATTATTCATAATAGTAATACGTATAGAATATGTACAATATTATCTGGCTTGTTGTTATGATTGTTAATATGACTATTGTTATAATTATTGCAGCAAACCTGTATCAAGACACAACGTTAATCGCTTTTCAAGTGAGCCCAGAAGTTGCATGTACAAGCCATGACAAGCCAACAATGCGTTCCACCGTAAGTTTTTCATATGTATACGCACTTTCAACAGATATGCACACATCAGAAATGAAACGTGCACTCTATGGCACGCAGAATGATACTTGTTGACATTTCATTGCCAAGGGACGTAATACGTGTACGGGAAAATAGGAGAAACACAGAGATAACTTAGATTTTTACGCGATCTGATAGTACATATGATTATTATTCATAATAGTAATACGTATAGAATAATTATGTACAATATTATCTGGCTTGTTGTTATGATTGTTAATATGACTATTGTTATAATTATTGCAGCAAACCTGTATCAAGACACAACGTTAATCGCCTTTCAAGTGAGCCCAGAATTTGCATGTACAAGCCATGACAAGCCAACAATGCATTCCACCGTAAGTTTTTCATATGTATACGTACTTTCAACAGATATGCACAAGTCAGAAATGAAACGGGCACTCTATGGCACGCAGAATGATACTTGTTGACATTTCATTGCCAAGGGACGTAATACGTGTACGGGAAAATAGGAGAAACACAGAGATAACTTAGATTTTTACGCGATCTGATAGTACATATGATTATTATTCATAATATTAATACGTATAGAATATGTACAATATTATCTGGCTTGTTGTTATGATTGTTAATATGACTATTGTTATAATTATTGCAGCAAACCTGTATCAAGACACAACGTTAATCGCCTTTCAAGTGAGCCCAGAAGTTGCATGTACAAGCCATGACAAGCCAACAATGCGTTCCACCGTAAGTTTTTCATATGTATACGCACTTTCAACAGATATGCACACATCAGAAATGAAACGTGCACTCTATGGCGCGCAGAATGATACTTGTTGACATTTCATTGCCAAGGGACGTAAGACGTGTACGGGAAAATAGGAGAAACACAGAGATAACTTAGATTTTTACGCGATCTGATAGTACATATGATTATTATTCATAATAGTAATACGTATAGAATATGTACAATATTATCTGGCTTGTTGTTATGATTGTTAATATGACTATTGTTATAATTATTGCAGCAAACCTGTATCAAGACACAACGTTAATCGCTTTTCAAGTGAGCCCAGAAGTTGCATGTACAAGCCATGACAAGCCAACAATGCGTTCCACCGTAAGTTTTTCATATGTATACGCACTTTCAACAGATATGCACACATCAGAAATGAAACGTGCACTCTATGGCACGCAGAATGATACTTGTTGACATTTCATTGCCAAGGGACGTAATACGTGTACGGGAAAATAGGAGAAACACAGAGATAACTTAGATTTTTACGCGATCTGATAGTACATATGATTATTATTCATAATAGTAATACATATAGAATATGTACAATATTATCTGGCTTGTTGTTATGATTGTTAATATGAATATTGTTATAATTATTGCAGCAAACCTGTATCAAGACACAACGTTAATCGCCTTTCAAGTGAGCCCAGAAGTTGCATGTACAAGCCATGACAAGCCAACAATGCGTTCCACCGTAAGTTTTTCATATGTATACGCACTTTCAACAGATATGCACACATCAGAAATGAAACGTGCACTCTATGGCACGCAGAATGATACTTGTTGAAATTTCATTGCCAAGGGACGTAAGACGTGTACGGGAAAATAGGAGAAACGCAGAGATAACTTAGATTTTTACGCGATCTGATAGTACATATGATTATTATTCATAATAGTAATACGTATAGAATATGTACAATATTATCTGGCTTGTTGTTATGATTGTTAATATGACTATTGTTATAATTATTGCAGCAAACCTGTATCAAGACACAACGTTAATCGCTTTTCAAGTGAGCCCAGAAGTTGCATGTACAAGCCATGACAAGCCAACAATGCGTTCCACCGTAAGTTTTTCATATGTATACGCACTTTCAACAGATATGCACACATCAGAAATGAAACGTGCACTCTATGGCACGCAGAATGATACTTGTTGACATTTCATTGCCAAGGGACGTAATACGTGTACGGGAAAATAGGAGAAACACAGAGATAACTTAGATTTTTACGCGATCTGATAGTACATATGATTATTATTCATAATAGTAATACGTATAGAATATGTACAATATTAACTGGCTTGTTGTTATGATTGTTAATACGACTATTGTTATAATTATTGCAGCAAACCTGTATCAAGACACAACGTTAATCGCTTTTCAAGTGAGCCCAGAAGTTGCATGTACAAGCCATGACAAGCCAATAATGCGTTCCACCGTAAGTTTTTCATATGTATACGCACTTTCAACAGATATGCACACATCAGAAATGAAACGTGCACTCTATGGCACGCAGAATGATACTTGTTGACATTTCATTGCCAAGGGACGTAATACGTGTACGGGAAAATAGGAGAAACACAGAGATAACTTAGATTTTTACGCGATCTGATAGTACATATGATTATTATTCATAATAGTAATACGTATAGAATATGTACAATATTATCTGGCTTGTTGTTATGATTGTTAATATGACTATTGTTATAATTATTGCAGCAAACCTGTATCAAGACACAACGTTAATCGCCTTTCAAGTGAGCCCAGAAGTTGCATGTACAAGCCATGACAAGCCAACAATGCGTTCAACCGTAAGTTTTTCATATGTATACGCACTTTCAACAGATATGCACACATCAGAAATGAAACGTGCACTCTATGGCACGCAGAATGATACTTGTTGACATTTCATTGCCAAGGGACGTAAGACGTGTACGGGAAAATAGGAGAAACACAGAGATAACTTAGATTTTTACGCGATCTGATAGTACATATGATTATTATTCATAATAGTAATACGTATAGAATATGTACAATATTATCTGGCTTGTTGTTATGATTGTTAATATGACTATTGTTATAATTATTGCAGCAAACCTGTATCAAGACACAACGTTAATCGCTTTTCAAGTGAGCCCAGAAGTTGCATGTACAAGCCATGACAAGCCAACAATGCGTTCCACCGTAAGTTTTTCATATGTATACGCACTTTCAACAGATATGCACACATCAGAAATGAAACGTGCACTCTATGGCACGCAGAATGATACTTGTTGACATTTCATTGCCAAGGGACGTAATACGTGTACGGGAAAATAGGAGAAACACAGAGATAACTTAGATTTTTACGCGATCTGATAGTACATATGATTATTATTCATAATAGTAATACGTATAGAATAATTATGTACAATATTATCTGGCTTGTTGTTATGATTGTTAATATGACTATTGTTATAATTATTGCAGCAAACCTGTATCAAGACACAACGTTAATCGCCTTTCAAGTGAGCCCAGAATTTGCATGTACAAGCCATGACAAGCCAACAATGCGATTCCACCGTAAGTTTTTCATATGTATACGTACTTTCAACAGATATGCACAGGTCAGAAATGAAACGGGCACTCTATGGCACGCAGAATGATACTTGTTGACATTTCATTGCCAAGGGACGTAATACGTGTACGGGAAAATAGGACAAACAGAGATAACTTAGATTTTTACGCGATCTGATAGTACATATGATTATTATTCATAATAGTAATACGTAAAGAATATGTACAATATTATCTGGCTAGTTGTTATGATTGTTAATATGACTATTGTTATAATTATTGCAGCAACCCTGTATCAAGACACAACGTTAATCGCTTTTCAAGTGAGCCCAGAAGTTGCATGTACAAGCCATGACAAGCCAACAATGCGTTCCACCGTAAGTTTTTCATATGTATACGCACTTTCAACAGATATGCACACATCAGAAATGAAACGTGCACTCTATGGCACGCAGAATGATACTTGTTGACATTTCATTGCCAAGGGACGTAATACGTGTACGGGAAAATAGGACAAACAGAGATAACTTAGATTTTTACGCGATCTGATAGTACATATGATTATTATTCATAATAGTAATACGTAAAGAATATGTACAATATTATCTGGCTTGTTGTTATGATTATTAATATGACTATTGTTATAATTATTGCAGCAAACCTGTATCAAGACACAACGTTAATCGCTTCTCAAGTGAGCCCAGAAGTTGCATGTACAAGCCATGACAAGCCAACAATGCGTTCCACCGTAAGTTTTTCATATGTATACGTACTTTCAACAGATATGCACAAGTCAGAAATGAAACGGGCACTCTATGGCACGCAGAATGATACTTGTTGACATTTCATTGCCAAGGGACGTAATACGTGTACGGGAAAATAGGACAAACAGAGATAACTTAGATTTTTACGCGATCTGATAGTACATATGATTATTATTTATAATAGTAATACTTATAGAATATGTACAATATTATCTGGCTTGTTGTTATGATTGTTAATATGACTATTGTTATAATTATTGCAGCAAACCTGTATCAAGACACAACGTTAATCGCTTCTCAAGTGAGCCCAGAAGTTGCATGTACAAGCCATGACAAGCCAACATTGCGTTCCACCGTAAGTTTATCATATGTATACGTACTTTCAACAGATATGCACAAGTCAGAAATGAAACGGGCACTCTAGGGCACGCAGAATGATACGTGTTGACATTTCATTGCCAAGGGACGTAATACGTGTACGGGAAAATAGGACAAACAGAGATAACTTAGATTTTTACGCGATCTGATAGTACATATGATTATATTTCATAATAGTAATACATATAGAATATGTACAATATTATCTGGCTTGTTGTTATGATTGTTAATATGACTATTGTTATAATTATTGCAGCAAACCTGTATCAAGACACAACGTTAATCGCTTCTCAAGTGAGCCCAGAAGTTGCATGTACACGCCATGACAAGCCAACAATGCGTTCCACCGTAAGTTTTTCATATGTATACGTACTTTCAACAGATATGCACAAGTCAGAAATGAAACGGGCACTCTATGGCACGCAGAATGATACTTGTTGACATTTCATTGCCAAGGGACGTAATACGTGTACGGGAAAATAGGACAAACAGAGATAACTTAGATTTTTACGCGATCTGATAGTACATATGATTATTATTCATAATAGTAATACGTAAAGAATATGTACAATATTATCTGGCTAGTTGTTATGATTGTTAATATGACTATTGTTATAATTATTGCAGCAAACCTGTATCAAGACACAACGTTAATCGCTTTTCAAGTGAGCCCAGAAGTTGCATGTACAAGCCATGACAAGCCAACAATGCATTCCACCGTAAGTTTTTCATATGTATACGTACTTTCAACAGATATGCACAAGTCAGAAATGAAACGGGCACTCTATGGCACGCAGAATGATACTTGTTGACATTTCATTGCCAAGGGACGTAATACGTGTACGGGAAAATAGGACAAACAGAGATAACTTAGATTTTTACGCGATCTGATAGTACATATGATTATTATTCATAATAGTAATACGTATAGAATATGTACAATATTATCTGGCTTGTTGTTATGATTGTTAATATGACTATTGTTATAATTATTGCAGCAAACCTGTATCAAGACACAACGTTAATCGCTTTTCAAGTGAGCCCAGAAGTTGCATGTACAAGCCATGACAAGCCAACAATGCGTTCCACCGTAAGTTTTTCATATGTATACGCACTTTCAACAGATATGCACACATCAGAAATGAAACGTGCACTCTATGGCACGCAGAATGATACTTGTTGACATTTCATTGCCAAGGGACGTAATACGTGTACGGGAAAATAGGACAAACAGAGATAACTTAGATTTTTACGCGATCTGATAGTACATATGATTATTATTCATAATATTAATACGTAAAGAATATGTACAATATTATCTGGCTTGTTGTTATGATTGTTAATATGACTATTGTTATAATTATTGCAGCAAACCTGTATCAAGACACAACGTTAATCGCTTCTCAAGTGAGCCCAGAAGTTGCATGTACAAGCCATGACAAGCCAACAATGCGTTCCACCGTAAGTTTTTCATATGTATACGTACTTTCAACAGATATGCACAAGTCAGAAATGAAACGGGCACTCTATGGCACGCAGAATGATACTTGTTGACATTTCATTGCCAAGGGACGTAATACGTGTACGGGAAAATAGGACAAACAGAGATAACTTAGATTTTTACGCGATCTGATAGTACATATGATTATTATTTATAATAGTAATACGTATAGAATATGTACAATATTATCTGGCTTGTTGTTATGATTGTTAATATGACTATTGTTATAATTATTGCAGCAAACTTGTATCAAGACACAACGTTAATCGCTTCTCAAGTGAGCCCAGAAGTTGCATGTACAAGCCATGACAAGCCAACATTGCGTTCCACCGTAAGTTTATCATATGTATACGTACTTTCAACAGATATGCACAAGTCAGAAATGAAACGGGCACTCTATGGCACGCAGAATGATACTTGTTGACATTTCATTGCCAAGGGACGTAATACGTGTACGGGAAAATAGGACAAACAGAGATAACTTAGATTTTTACGCGATCTGATAGTACATATGATTATTATTCATAATAGTAATACGTATAGAATATGTACAATATTATCTGTCTTGTTGTTATGATTGTTAATATGACTATTGTTATAATTATTGCAGCAAACCTGTATCAAGACACAACGTTAATCGCTTCTCAAGTGAGCCCAGAAGTTGCATGTACAAGCCATGACAAGCCAACAATGCGTTCCACCGTAAGTTTTTCATATGTATACGTACTTTCAACAGATATGCACAAGTCAGAAATGAAACGGGCACTCTATGGCACGCAGAATGATACTTGTTGACATTTCATTGCCAAGGGACGTAATACGTGTACGGGAAAATAGGACAAACAGAGATAACTTAGATTTTTACGCGATCTGATAGTACATATGATTATTATTCATAATAGTAATACGTATAGAATATGTACAATATTATCTGGCTTGTTGTTATGATTGTTAATATGACTATTGTTATAATTATTGCAGCAAACCTGTATCAAGACACAACGTTAATCGCTTTTCAAGTGAGCCCAGAAGTTGCATGTACAAGCCATGACAAGCCAACAATGCGTTCCACCGTAAGTTTTTCATATGTATACGTACTTTCAACAGATATGCACAAGTCAGAAATGAAACGGGCACTCTATGGCACGCAGAATGATACTTGTTGACATTTCATTGCCAAGGGACGTAATACGTGTACGGGAAAATAGGACAAACAGAGATAACTTAGATTTTTACGCGATCTGATAGTACATATGATTATTATTTATAATAGTAATACGTATAGAATATGTACAATATTATCTGGCTTGTTGTTATGATTGTTAATATGACTATTGTTATAATTATTGCAGCAAACTTGTATCAAGACACAACGTTAATCGCTTCTCAAGTGAGCCCAGAAGTTGCATGTACAAGCCATGACAAGCCAACATTGCGTTCCACCGTAAGTTTATCATATGTATACGTACTTTCAACAGATATGCACAAGTCAGAAATGAAACGGGCACTCTATGGCACGCAGAATGATACTTGTTGACATTTCATTGCCAAGGGACGTAATACGTGTACGGGAAAATAGGACAAACAGAGATAACTTAGATTTTTACGCAATCTGATAGTACATATGATTATTATTTATAATAGTAATACGTATAGAATATGTACAATATTATCTGGCTTGATGTTATGATTGTTAATATGACTATTGTTATAATTATTGCAGCAAACTTGTATCAAGACACAACGTTAATCGCTTCTCAAGTGAGCCCAGAAGTTGCATGTACAAGCCATGACAAGCCAACATTGCGTTCCACCGTAAGTTTATCATATGTATACGTACTTTCAACAGATATGCACAAGTCAGAAATGAAACGGGCACTCTATGGCACGCAGAATGATACTTGTTGACATTTCATTGCCAAGGGACGTAATACGTGTACGGCAAAATAGGACAAACAGAGATAACTTAGATTTTTACGCGATCTGATAGTACATATGATTATTATTCATAATAGTAATACGTATAGAATATGTACAATATTATCTGGCTTGTTGTTATGATTGTTAATATGACTATTGTTATAATTATTGCAGCAAACCTGTATCAAGACACAACGTTAATCGCTTCTCAAGTGAGCCCAGAAGTTGCATGTACAAGCCATGACAAGCCAACAATGCGTTCCACCGTAAGTTTTTCATATG
>JAWPHD010023707.1:0-21402 GCA_037043455.1 Cyrtodaria siliqua
TCTTACGCATATATATTCAGTTCTTACGCATATATATTCAGTTCTTACGCATATTATTCAGTTTCTTTCGCATAAATATTCAGTTCTTACAAATATATAGTCAGTTCTTACACATATATATTCAGTTTCTAACACATATATATTCCGTTTTTACACATATATATTTCCGTTCTTACACATAGATTATTACGTTCTTACACATATATATTCCGTTATTACACGTATATATTCCGTTCTTACACATATATATTCCGTTCTTACACATACATATTCCGTTCTTACACATATATTCCATTCTAAAAAAAAGCATATATATTATCCGTTCTTTCGCATATATATTTCAGTTCTTACGCATATATATTCAATTCTTTCGCATAAATATTCAGTTCTTACACATATATAGTCAGTTTCTTACACATCTATATTCCGTTCTTACACATATATATTCCGTTTCTTACACATATATTTTCCGTTTTTTACACATATATATTTTGTTCTTACACGTAATATATTCTGTTCTTACACATATATATTTCCGTTCTTACACGTATATATTCCGTTCTTACACATATATATTCCGTTTCCTTACACATATATATTCCGTTCTTACACATGTATTCCGTTCTTACGCATATATATTCCGTTCTTTCGCATATATATTCAGTTTTTACGCATATATATTCAGTTCTTACGCATATATATTCTGTTCTTACGCATATATATTCAGTTCTTACACATATATATTCAGTTTCTTACACATATATATTCAGTTCTTACGCATATTTATTCCGTTTCTTACACATATATATTCCGTTCTTACGCATATATATTCTTACACATATATTCCGTTCTTACACATATATATTCCGTTCTTACACATATATATTCCGTTCTTACGCATATATATTCCGTTCTTACACATATATATTCCTTTCTTACACGTATATATTCCGTTCTTACACGTATATATTCCATTCATACACATATATATTCCGTTTTGACACATATATATTCCGTTCTTACACATATATATTCAGTTTCTTACGCATATATATTCTGTTCTTACGCATATATATTCAGTTCTTACACATATATATTCAGTTCTTACACATATATATTCAGTTATTACGCATATATATTCCGTTCTTACTCATATATATTCCGTTCTTACGCATATATATTCTTAAACATATATTCCGTTCTTACACATATATATTCCGTTCTTACACATATATATTCCGTTCTAACGCATATATATTCCGTTCTTACACATATATATTCCGTTCTTACACGTATATATTCCGTTCTTACACGTATATTTTCCGTTCATACACATATATATTCCGTTTTTACACATATATATTCCGTTCTTACACATATATATTCAGTTCTTACGCCATATATATTCAGTTTTTTACACATATATATTCAGTTCTTACACATATATATTCAGTTCTTACACATATATATTCCGTTCTTACACATATATATTCCGTTCTTACACATAGATATTACGTTTCTTACACATATATATTCCGTTATTACACGTATATATTCCGTTCTTACACATATATATTCCGTTCTTACACAATACATATTCCGTTCTTACACATATATTCCATTTCTAAAAAAAAAGCATATATATTATCCGTTCTTTCGCATATATATTCAGTTCTTACGCATATATATTCAATTCTTTCGCATAAATATTCAGTTCTTACACATATATAGTCAGTTCTTTCACATCTATATTCCGTTCTTACACATATATATTCCGTTCTTACACATATATTTTCCGTTTTTACATATATATATTTTTGTTCTTACACGTATATATTCTGTTCTTAACACATATATATTCCGTTCTTACACGTATATATTCCGTTCTTACACATATATATTCCGTCTTACACAATATATTCCGTTCTTACACATGTATTCCGTTCTTACGCATATATATTCCGTTCTTTCGCATATATATTCAGTTCTTACGCATATATATTCTGTTCTTACGCATATATATTTCAGTTCTTACACATATATATTCAGTTCTTACACATATATATTCAGTTCTTACGCATATTTATTCCGTTCTTACACATATATATTCCGTTCTTACGCATATATATTCTTACACATATATTCCGTTCTTACACATATATATTCCGTTCTTACACATATATATTCCGTTCTAACGCATATATATTCCGTTCTTACACATATATATTCCGTTCTTACACGTATATATTCCGTTCTTACACGTATATTTTCCGTTCATACACATATATATTCCGTTTTTACACATATATATTCCGTTCTTACACATATATATTCAGTTCTTACGCATATATATTCAGTTTTTTACACATATAATATTCAGTTCTTACACATATATATTCAGTTCTTACACATATATATTCCGTTCTTACACATATATATTCCGTTCTTACACATATAATTCCGTTCTTACGCACACATATTCACTTCTTACGCATATAATATTCAGTTCTTACGCATATATATTCAGTTCTTACGCATATATATTCAGTTCTTACACATATATATTCCGTTCTTACACATATATATTCCGTTGTTACACATATATATTCCGTTCTTACACATATATATTCCGTTCTTACAAATACATATTCCGTTCTTACACATATATTCTATTCTTAAGCATATATATTATCCGTTCTTTCGAATATATATTCAGTTCTTACGCATATATATTCAGTTATTACACATATATATTCAGTTCTTACACATATATAATCAGTTCTTACGCATATATATTCTTACACATATATATTCCGTTCTTACGCATATATATACTTACACATATATTCCGTTCTTACACATATATATTCAGTTCTTACACATATATATTCCGTTCTTACACATATATATTCCGTCCTTACACATATATATTCACTTCTTACGCATATATATTCTGTTCTTACGCATATATATTCAGTTCATACGCATATATATTCAGTTCTTACACATATATATTCAGTTCTTACGCATATATATTGAGTTCTTACGCATATATATTCAGTTCTACGCATATATATTCACTTCTTACGCATATATATTCAGTTCTTACACATATATATTTAGTTCTTACACATATATATTCCGTTCTTACACATATATATTCAGTTCTTACACATACATATTTCGTTCTTACACATTTATATTCCGTTCTTACACATATTTATTCCGTTATTACACATATATATTTCGTTCTTACACATATATATTCCGTTCTTACACATACATATTCCGTTCTTACACATATATATTCCGTTCTTACGCATATACATTCAGTTCTTACGCATATACATGTATATTCAGATTCTTACGCACATATGGTCAGTTCTTACGCATATATGTTCAGTTCTTACGCATATATATTCAGTTCTTACGCATATATATTCAATTTTTACGCATATATTCAGTTCTTACGCATATATATTCAGTTCTTACGCATATATGTTCAGTTATTACGCATTTATTGTTCAGTTATTACGCATATATGTTCAGTTCTTACTCATATTTATTCAGTCTCTTACGCATATATATTCAGTTCTTACGCATATATATTCAGTTCTTACACATATATATTCAGTTCTTACGCATATATATTCTTACACATATATTCCGTTCTTACACATATATATTCCATTCTTACACATATATATTCCGTTTAAACGCATATATATTCCGTTCTTACACATATATATTCCGTTCTTAAACGTATATATTCTGTTCTTACACATATATTATCCGTTCTTACACGTATATATTCCGTTCTTACACATATATATTCCGTTCTTACACATATATTCCTTTCTTACGCATATATATTCCGTTCTTTCTAATATATATTCAGTTTTACGCATATTTATTCAGTTCTTACGCATATATATTCAGATCTTACGCATATATATTCAGTTCTTACACATATATATTCAGTTCTTACGCATATATATTCCGTTCTTACACATATATATTCCGTTCTAACGCATATATATTCCGTTCTTACACATATATATTCCGTTCTTACGCATATATATTCTTACACATATATTCCGTCTCTACACATATATATTCCGTTCTTACACATATATATTCCGTTCTAATGCATATATATTCCGTTCTTACACGTATATATTGCGTTCTTACACGTATATATTCCGTTCTTACACATATATCTTCCCGTTTTTACCACATATATATTCCGTTCTTACACATATATATTCAGTTCTTACGCATATATATTCAGTTCTTACGCATATTTATTCAGTTCTTACGCATATATATTCAGTTCTTACACATATATATCAGTTCTTACACATATATATTCAGTTCTTACACATATATATTTCACTTCTTACACATATATATTCCGTGTCTTACACATATATATTCCGTTCTAATGCATATATATTCCGTTCTTATAGATATATATTCCGTTCTTACACGTATATATTGCGTTCTTACACGTATATATTCGTTCTTACACATATATCTTCCGTTTTTACACATATATATTCCGTTCTTACACATATATATTCAGTTCTTACGCATATATATTCAGTTCTTACGCATATTTATTCAGTTCTTACGCATATATATTCAGTTCTTACACATATATATTCAGTTCTTACACATATATATTCAGTTCTTACACATATATATTCACTTCTTACACATATATATTCCGTTCTTACACATATATATTCCGTTCTTACACATATATATTCCGTTCTTACACATACATATTCCGTTCTTACACATATATATTCATTTCTAACGCATATATATTCACTTCTTACGCATATATATTCAGTTCTTACACATATATAATCAGTTCTTACGCATATATATTCCGTTCTTACACATATATATTCCGTTCTTACGCATATATATTCTTACACATATATTCCGTTCTTACACATATATATTCAGTTCTTACACATATATATTCGTTCTTACACAAATATATTCCGTTCTTACGCATATATATTCAGTTCTTACGCATATATATTCCGTTCTTACGCATATATATTTAGTTCTTACGCATATATATTCAGTCCTTACGCATATATATTTCGTTCTTACGCATATCTATTCAGTACATACGCATATATATTCAGTTCTTACGCATATATATTCAGTTCTTAAACATATATATTTAGTTTTTACACATATATATTCAGTTCTTACAAATTTATATTCAGTTCTTACACATATATATTCCGTTCTTACACATATTTATTCCGTTCTTACACATATATATTCCGTTCTTACACATATATTCCGTTCTTACGCATATATATTCTGTTCTTACACTTATATATTCCGTTCTTACACGTATATATTCCGTTCTTACACAAATATATTCAGTTCTTACGCATATTATATTCAGTTTTTACGCATTTATGGCAGTTCATACTCATATATATCAGTTCTTACTCATATATATTCCGTTCTTACACATATATATTCTGTTCTTACACATATATATTCCGTTCTTACACGATATATTCCGTTCTTACACATACATATTTCGTCTTACACATATATTCCGTTCTTATGCATATATATTCCGTTCTTTCGCATATATATTCAGTACTTACGCATATATATTCAGTTCTTACACATATATATTCAGTTCTTACACAAATATATTCCGTTCTTACGCATATATATACCGTTCTTACGCATATATATTCTTACACATATATTCCGTTCTTACACATATATATTCCGTTCTTACACATATATTATTCCGTTCTTACGTATATATATTCAGTTATTACGCATATATATTCCGTTCTTACGCATATATATTCAGTTCTTACGCATATATATTCAGTTCTTACGCATATATATTCAGTTCTTACGCATATATATTCAGGCATATATATTCAGTTCTTACACATATATATTCAGTACTTACACATATATATTCCGTTCTTACGCATATATAGTCAGTTCTTACGGCTTATATATTCAGTTCTTACGCATATATATTGAGTTCTTAGGCATATATATTCAGGCATATATATTCAGTTCTTACGCATATATATTCAGTTCTTACACACATATATATTCAGTTCTTACACATATATATTCCGTTCTTACACATATATATTCCGTTCTTACACATACATATTCCGTTCTTACACATATATACTTCCGTTCTTACACATATATATTCAGTTCTAACGCATATATATTCAGTTCTTACGCATATATATTCAGTACTTACACATATATATTCCGTTCTTACGCATATATAGTCAGTTCTTACGCATATATATTCAGTTCTTACGCATATATATTGAGTTCTTAGGCATATATAATCAGGCATATATATTTCAGTTCTTACGCATATATATTCAGTTCTTACACATATATATTCAGTTCTTACACATATATATTCCGTTCTTACACATATATATTCCGTTCTTACACATATAAATTCCGTTCTTACACATATATATTCAGTTCTTACACATATATATTCACTTCTTACACATATATATTCCGTTCTTACACATATATATTCCGTCCTTACACATATATATTCCGTTCTTACACATACATATTCCGTTCTTACAACGTACATATTCCGTTCTTACACATATATATCGTTCTTACGCATATATATTCCGTTCTTACGCAAATATATTCAGTTCTTTCGCAATATATATTTAGTTGTACGCATATATATTCAGTTTTTACGCATATATATTCAGTTCTTACACATATATATTCTGTTCTTACACATATATATTCCGTTCTTACACATATATAATTCAGTTCTTACACATACATATTTCGTTCTTACACATTTATATTCCGTTCTTACACATATATATTCCGTTATTACACATATATATTCCGTTCTTACACATATATATTCCGTTCTTACACATACATATTCCGTTCTTACACATATATATTCCGTTCTTACGCATATATATTCAGTTCTTACTCATATATATTCCGTTCTTACACATATATTCCGTTCTAAACGCATATATATTCCGTTCTTACACATATATATTCCGTTCTTACGCATATATATTCTTACACATATATTCCGTTCTTACACATATATATTCCGTTCTTACACATATATATTCCGTTCTAATGCATATATATTCCGTTCTTATAGATATATATTCTGTTCTTACACGTATATATTGCGTTCTTACACGTATATATTCCGTTCTTACACATATATATTCCGTTTTTACACATATATATCCGTTCTTACACATATATATTCAGTTCTTACGCGTATATATTCAGTTCTTACGCATATTTATTCAGTTCTTACTCATATATATTCAGTTCTTACACATATATATTCAGTTCTTACACATATATATTCAGTTCTTACACATATATATTCACTTCTTACACATATATATTCCGTTCTTACACATACATATTCCGTTCTTACACATATATATTCCGTTCTTACACATATATATTCAGTTCTAACGCATATATATTCAGTTCTTACGCATATATATTCAGTTCTTACGCATATATATTCTGTCTTACGCATATATATTCAGTTCTTACGTATATATATTCAGTTTCTTACACATATATATTCAGTTTTACGCATATATATTCAGTTCTTACGCATATATATTCCTTTCTTTACACATGTTGTATTCCGTTCTTACGCATATATATTCCGTTCTTTCGCATATACATTCAGTTTCAACGCATATATATTCAGTTCTTACGCATATATATTCAGTTCTTACACATATATAATCAGTTCTTACGCATATATATTCCGTTCTTACACATATATATTCCGTTCTTACGCATATATATTTCTTACACATATATTCCGTTCTTACACATATATATTCAGTTCTTACACATATATATTCCGTTCTTACACAAATATATTCCGTTCTTACGCATATATATTCAGTTCTTACGCATATATATTCCGTTCTTACGCATATATATTCAGTTCTTACGCAAATATATTCAGTCCTTACGCATATATATTCAGTTCTTACGCATATATATTCAGTTCTTACAAATATATATTCAGTTCTTACACATATATATTCCGTTCTTACACATATATATTCCGTTCTTACACATATATATTCCGTTCTTACACATATATTCCGTTCTTACGCATATATATTCTGTTCTTACACATATATATTCCGTTCTTACACGTATATATTCCGTTCTTACAGAAATATATTCAGTTCTTACGCATATATATTCAGTTTTTACGCATTTATGTGCAGTTCTTACACATATATATTCAGTTCTTACTCATATATATTCCGTTCTTACACATATATATTCTGTTCTTACACATATATATTCCGTTCTTACACGTATATATTCCGTACTTACACATACATATTCCGTTCTTACACATATATTCCGTTCTTATGCATATATATTCCGTTCTTTCGCATATATATTCAGTACTTACGCATATATATTCAGTTCTTACACATATATATTCAGTTCTTACACAAATATATTCCATTCTTACGCATATATATTCCGTTCTTACGCATATATATTCTTACACATATATTCCGTTCTTACACATATATATTCCGTTCTTACACATATATATTCCGTTCTTACGCATATATATTCAGTTCTTACGCATATATATTCAGTTCTTACACATATATAATCAGTTCTTACGCATATATATTCCGTTCTTACACATATATATTCCGTTCTTACGCATATATATTCTTACACATATATTCCGTTCTTACACATATATATTCAGTTCTTACACATATATATTCCGTTCTTACACAAATATATTCCGTTCTTACGCATATATATTCAGTTCTTACGCATATATATTCCGTTCTCTACGCATATGTATTCAGTTCTTACGCATATATATTCAGTCCTTACGCATATATATTCAGTTCTTACGCATATATATTCAGTTCTTACGCATATATATTCAGTTCTTACGCATATATATTCAGTCTTACAAATATATATTCAGTTCTTACACATATATATTCCGTTCTTACACATATTTATTCCGTTCTTACACATATATATTCAGTTCTTACACATATATTCCGTTCTTACGCATATATATTCTGTTCTTACACATATATATTCCGTTCTTACACGTATATATTCCGTTCTTACACAAATATATTCAGTTCTTACGCATATATATTCAGTTTTTACGCATTTATGTGCAGTTCTTACACATATATATTCAGATCTTACTCATATAGATTCCGTTCTTACACATATATATTCTGTTCTTACACATATATATTCCGTTCTTACACGTATATATTCCGTTCTTACACATACATATTCCGTTCTTACACATATATTCCGTTTTTATGCATATATAATTCCGTTCTCTCGCATATATATTCAGTACTTACGCATATATATTCAGTTCTTACACATATATATTCAGTTCTTACACAAATATATTCCGTTCTTACGCATATATATTCCGTTCTTACGCATATATATTCTTACACATATATTCCGTTCTTACACATATATATTCCGTTCTTACACATATATATTCCGTTCTTACGTATATATATTCAGTTATTACGCATATATATTCAGTTCTTACGCATATATATTCAGTTCTTACGCATATATATTCCGTTCTTACGCATATATATTCAGTTCTTACGCATATATATTCAGGCATATATATTCAGTTCTTACACATATATATTCAGTTCTTACACATATATATTCAGTTCTTACACATATATATTCCGTTCTTACACATATATATGCCGTTCTTACACATATATATTCCGTTCTTACACATATATATTCCGTTCTTACGTATATATATTCAGTTCTTACGCTTATATATTCCGTTCTTACGCATATATATTCAGTCTTACGCTTATATATTCAGATCTTACGCATATATATTGAGTTCTTAGGCATATATATTCAGGCATATATATTCAGTTCTTACGCAAATATATTCAGTTCTTAGACATATATATTCAGTTCTTACACATATATATTCCGTTCTTACACATATATATTCCGTTCTTACACATATATATTCCGTTCTTACAGCATATATATTCAGTTCTTACACATATATATTCACTTCTTACACATATATATTCCGTTCTTACACATATATATTCCGTTCTTACACATATATATTCCGTTCTTACACATACATATTCCGTTCTTACACGTACATATTCCGTTCTTACACATATATATCGTTCTTACGCATATATATTCCGTTCTTACGCAAATATATTCAGTCTTTCGCATATATTTAGTTGTACGCATATATATCAGTTTTTAGACGCATATATTTTCAGTTCTTACACATATATATTCTGTTCTTACATATATATATTCCCGTTCTTACACATATATATTCAGTTCTTACACATACATATTTCGTTTTTACACATTTATATTCCGTTCTTACACATATATATTCCGTTATTACACATATATATTCCGTTCTTACACATATATATTCCGTTCTTACACATACATATTCCGTTCTTACGCATATACATTCAGTTCTTACGCATATACATGTATATTCAGTTCTTACGCACATATGGTCAGTTCTTATGCATATAATGTTCAGTTCTTACGCATATATATCAGTTCTTACGCATATATATTCAATTCTTACGCATATATTCAGTTCTTACGCATATATATTCAGTTCTTACGCATATATGTTCAGTTATTACTCATATATGTTCAGTTATTACGCATATATGTTCAGTTCTTACGCATATTTATTCAGTTCTTACGCATATATATTCAGTTCTTACGCATATATATTCAGTTCTTACACATATATATTCAGTCTTACGCTTATATATTCTTACACATATATTCCGTTCTTACACATATATATTCCATTCTTACACATATATATTCCGTTTAAACGAATATATATTCCGTTCTTACACATATATATTCAGTTCTTACACGTATATATTCTGTTCTTACACATATATTATCCGTTCTTACACGTATATATTCCGTTCTTACACATATATATTCCGTTCTTACACATATATTCCTTTCTTACGCATATATATACGTTCTTTCTAATATATATTCAGTTTTTACGCATATATATTCAGTTCTTACGCATATATATTCAGATCTTACGCATATATATTCAGTTCTTACACATATATATTCAGTTCTTACGCATATATATTCCGTTCTTACACATATATATTCCGTTCTAACGCATATATATTCCGTTCTTACACATATATATTCCGTTCTTACGCATATATATTCTTACACATATATTCCGTTCTTACACATATATATTCCGTTCTTACACATATATATTCCGTTCTAATGCATATATATTCCGTTCTTATAGATATATATTCTGTTCTTACACGTAGATATTGCGTTCTTACACGTATATATTCCGTTCTTACACATATATAATTTTTTTTTTACACATATATATTCCGTTCTTACACATATATATTCAGTTCTTACGCGTATATATTCAGTTCTTACGCATATTATTCAGTTCTTACGCATATATATTCAGTTCTTACACATATATATTCAGTTCTTACACATATATATTCAGTTCTTACACATATATATTCACTTCTTACACATATATATTCCGTTCTTACACATATATATTCCGTTCTTACACATATATATTCCGTTCTTACACATACATATTCCGTTCTTACTCATATATATTCCGTTCTTACACATATATATTCAGTTCTAACACATATATATTCAGTTCTTACGCATATATATTCAGTTCTTACGCATAAATATTCTGTTCTTACGCATATATATTCAGTTCTTACGTATATATATTCAGTTCTTACACATATATATTCAGTTTTACGCATATATATTCAGTTCTTACGCATATATATTCCTTTCTTACACATATATTCCGTTCTTACGCATATATATTCCGTTCTTTCGCATATACATTCAGTTTAAACGCATATATATTCAGTTCTTACGCATATATATTCAGTTCTTACACATATATAATCAGTTCTTACGCATATATATTCCGTTCTTACACATATATATTCCGTTCTTACGCATATATATTCTTACACATATATTCCGTTCTTACACATATATATTCAGTTCTTACACATATATATTCCGTTCTTACACAAATATATTCCGTTCTTACGCATATATATTAAGTTCTTACGCATAAAATTCCGTTCTTACGCATATATATTCAGTTCTTACGCATATATATTCAGTCCTTACGACTATATATTAGGTTCTTACGCATATATATTCAGTTCTTAAGCATATATATTCAGTTCTTACGCATATATATTCAGTTCTTACGAATATATATTCAGTTCTTACACATATATATTCCGTTCTTACACATATTTATTCCGTTCTTACACATATATATTCCGTTCTTACACATATATTCCGTTCTTACGCATATATATTCTGTTCTTACACATATATATTCCGTTCTTACACGTATATATTCCGTTCTTACACAAATATATTCAGTTCTTACGCATATATATTCAGTTTTTACGCATTTATGTGCAGTTCTTACACATATATATTCAGTTCTTACTCATATATATTCCGTTCTTACACATATATATTCTGTTCTTACACATATATATTCCGTTCTTACACGTATATATTCCGTACTTACACATACATATTCCGTTCTTACACATATATTCCGTTCTTATGCATATATATTTCGTTCTTTCGCATATATATTCAGTACTTACGCATATATATTCAGTTCTTACAGATATATATTCAGTTCTTACACAAATATATTCCGTTCTTACGCATATATATTCCGTTCTTACGCATATATATTCTTACACATATATTCCGTTCTTACACATATATATTCCGTTCTTACACATATATATTCCGTTCTTACGTATATATATTCAGTTCTTACGCATATATATTCCTTTCTTACGCATATATATTCAGTTCTTACGCATATATATTCAGTTCTTACGCATATATATTCAGTTCTTACGCATATATATTCAGGCATATATATTCAGTTCTTACACATATATATTCAGTTCTTACACATATATATTCAGTTCTTACACATATATATTCCGTTCTTACACATATATATTCCGTTCTTACACATATATATTCCGTTCTTACACATATATATTCCGTTCTTACGTATATATATTCAGTTCTTACACATATATATTCCGTTCTTACACATATATATTCCGTTCTTACACATACATATTCCGTTCTTACACGTACATATTCCATTCTTACACATATATATCGTTCTTACGCATATATATTCCGTTCTTACGCAAATATATTCAGTTCTTTCGCATATATATTTAGTTTTACGCATATATATTCAGTTTTTACGCATATATATTCAGTTCTTAAACATATATATTCTGTTCTTACACATATATATTCAGTTCTTACGCATATATATTCCGTTTTTACACATATATATTCCGTTCTTACACATATATATTCCGTTCTTACACATATATATTCCGTTCTTACACGTATATATTCCGTTCTTACGCATATATATTCAGTTCTTTCGCATATATATTTAGTTTTAAGCATATATATTCAGTTCTTACGCATATATATTCAGTTCTTACGCATATATATTCAGCTCTTACACATATATATTCAGTTCTTACACATATATATTCAGTTCTTACGCATATATATTCCATTCTTACACATATATATTCCGTTTTTACACATATATATTCCGTTCTTACACATATATATTCCGTTCTTACACACATATATTCCGTTCTTACGCATATATATTCCGTTCTTACGCATATATATTCAGTTCTTAGGCATATATATTCAGGCATATATATTCAGTTCTTACGCATATATATTCAGTTCTTACACATATATATTCAGTTCTTACACATATATATTCCGTTCTTACACATATATATTCCGTTCTTACACATATATATTCCGTTCTAACACATATATATTCAGTTCTTACACATATATATTCACTTCTTACACATATATATTCCGTTCTTACACATATATATTCCGTTCTTACACATATATATTCCGTTCTTACACATACATATTCCGTTCTTACACGTACATATTCCGTTCTTACACATATATATCGTTCTTACGCATATTTATTCCGTTCTTACGCACATATATTCAGTTCTTTCGCATATATATTTAGTTTTACGCATATATATACAGTTTTTTACGCATATATATTCAGTTCTTACACATATATATTCTGTTCTTACACATATATATTCAGTTCTTACGCATATATATTCCGTTTTTACACATATATATTCCGTTCTTACACATATATATTCCGTTCTTACACATATATATTCCGTTCTTACACGTATATATTCCGTTCTTACGCATATATATTCAGTTCTTTCGCATATATATTTAGTTTTACGCATATATATTCAGTTCTTACGCATATATATTCAGTTCTTACACATATATATTCAGTTCATACACATATATATTCAGTTCTTACACATATATATTCAGTTCTTACGCATATATATTCCGTTCTTACACATATATATTCCGTTTTTACACATATATATTCCGTTCTTACACATATATATTCCGTTCATATATATTCCGTTCTTACACATATATATTCCGTTCTTACAGACATATATTCCGTTCTTACGCATATATATTCCGTTCTTTCTCATATATATTTAGTTTTACGCATATATATTCAGTTCTTACACATATATATTCTTTTCCGTTCTTACACATATATATTGCGTTCTTACACGTACATATTCCGTTCTTACACATATATATTCAGTTCTTACACATATATATTCCGTTCTTACACATATATATTCCGTTCTTACGCATATTATTATTTAGTTCTTACTCATATATATTCCGTTCTGACGCATATATATTCAGTTCTTACGCATATATATTCAGTTCTTACGCATATATATTCAGTTCTTACGCATATATATTCAGTTCTTACTCATATATATTCAGTTCTTACACATATATATTCAATTCTTACACATATATATTCCGTTCTTACACATATATATTCCGTTCTTACACATACATATTCCGTTCTTACACATATATATTCCGTTCTTACGCATATACATTCAGTTCTTACGCATATACATGTATATTCAGTTCTTACGCACATATGGTCAGTTCTTACGCATATATGTTCAGTTCTTACGCATATATATTCAGTTCTTACGCATATATATTCAATTCTTACGCATATATTCAGTTCTTACGCATATATATTCAGTTCTTACGCATATATGTTCAGTTATTACGCATATATGTTCAGTTATTACGCATATATGTTCAGTTCTTACGCATATTTATTCAGTTCTTACGCATATATATTCAGTTCTTACGCATATATATTCAGTTCTTACACATATATATTCAGTTCTTACACATATATATTCTTACACATATATTCCGTTCTTACACATATATATTCCATTCTTACACATATATATTCCGTTTAAACACATATATATTCCGTTCTTACATATATATTCCGTTCTTACACGTATATATTCCGTTCTTACACATATATATTCCGTTCTTACACATATATTCCTTTCTTACGCATATATATTCCGTTCTTTCTAATATATATTCAGTTTTACGCATATATATTCAGTTCTTACGCATATATATTCAGATCTTACGCATATATATTCAGTTCTTACACATATATATTCAGTTCTTACGCATATATATTCCGTTCTTACACATATATATTCCGTTCTAACGCATATATATTCCGTTCTTACACATATATATTCCGTTCTTACGCATATATATTCTTACACATATATTCCGTTCTTACACATATATTATCCGTTCTTACACGTATATATTCCGTTCTTACACATATATATTCCGTTCTTACACATATATTCCTTTCTTACGCATATATATTCCGTTCTTTCTAATATATATTCAGTTTTACGCATATATATTCAGTTCTTACGCATATATATTCAGATCTTACGCATATATATTCAGTTCTTACACATATATATTCAGTTCTTACGCATATATATTCCGTTCTTACACATATATATTCCGTTCTAACGCATATATATTCCGTTCTTACACATATATATTCCGTTCTTACGCATATATATTCTTACACATATATTCCGTTCTTACACATATATATTCCGTTCTTACACAAATATATTCCGTTCTTACGCATATATATTAAGTTCTTACGCATATATATTCCGTTCTTACGCATATATATTCAGTTCTTACGCATATATATTTAGTCTTTACGCATATATATTCAGTTCTTACACATATATATTCAGTTCTTACGCATATATATTCAGTTCTTACGCATATATATTCAGTTCTTACAAATATATATTCAGTTCTTACACATATATATTCCGTTCTTACACATATTTATTCCGTTCTTACACATATATATTCCGTTCTTACACATATATTCCGTTCTTACGCATATATATTCTGTTCTTACACATATATATTCCGTTCTTACACATATATATTCCGTTCTTACACAAATATATTCCGTTCTTACGCATATATATTAAGTTCTTACGCATATACATTCCGTTCTTACGCATATATATTCAGTTCTTACGCATATATATTTAGTCTTTACGCATATATATTCAGTTCTTACGCATATATATTCAGTTCTTACGCATATATATTCAGTTCTTACGCATATATATTTAGTTCTTACAAATATATATTCAGTTCTTACACATATATATTCCGTTCTTACACATATTTATTCCGTTCTTACACATATATATTCCGTTCTTACACATATATTCCGTTCTTACGCATATATATTCTGTTCTTACACATATATATTCCGTTCTTACACGTATATATTCCTTTCTTACACGAATATATTCAGTTCTTACGCATATATATTCAGTTCTTACGCATATATATTCAGTTCTTACACATATATATTCAGTTCTTACTCATATATATTCCGTTCTTACACATATATATTCTGTTCTTACACATATATATTCCGTTCTTACACGTATATATTCCGTTCTTACACATACATATTCCGTTCTTACACATATATTCCGTTCTTATGCATATATATTCCGTTATTATGCATATATATTCAGTACTTTCGCATATATATTCAGTTCTTACACATATATATTCAGTTCTTACACAAATATATTCCGTTCTTACGCATATATATTCCGTTCTTACGCATATATATTCTTACACATATATTCCGTTCTTACACATATATATTCCGTTCTTACACATATATATTCCGTTCTTACGTATATATATTCAGTTCTTACGCATATATATTCCTTTCTTACGCATATATATTCAGTTCTTACGCATATATATTCAGTTCTTACGCATATATATTCAGGCATATATATTCAGTTCTTACACATATATATTCAGTTCTTACACATATATATTCAGTTCTTACACATATATATTCCGTTCTTACACATATATATTCCGTTCTGACACATATATATTCCGTTCTTACACATATATATTCCGTTCTTACGTATATATATTCAGTTCTTACACATATATATTCCGTTCTTACACATACATATTCCGTTCTTACACGTACATATTCCGTTCTTACACATATATATCGTTCTTCGCATATATATTCCGTTCTTACGCAAATATATTCAGTTCTTTCGCATATATATTTAGTTTTACGCATATATATTCAGTTTTTACGCATATATATTCAGTTCTTACACATATATATTCTGTTCTTACACATATATATTCAGTTCTTACGCATATATATTCCGTTTTTACACATATATATTCCGTTCTTACACGTATATATTCCGTTCTTACACATATATATTCCGTTCTTACACGTATATATTCCGTTCTTACGCATATATATTCAGTTCTTTCGCATATATATTTAGTTTTACGCATATATATTCAGTTATTACGCATATATATTCAGTTCTTACACATATATATTCAGTTCGTACACATATATATTCAGTTCTTACACATATATATTCAGTTCTTACGCATATATATATTCCGTTCTTACACATATATATTCCGTTTGTACACATATATATTCCGTTCTTACACATATATATGCCGTTCTTACACATATATATTCCGTTCTTACATACATATATTCCGTTCTTACGCATATATATTCCGTTCTTACGCATATATATTCAGTTCTTAGGCATATATATTCAGGCATATATATTCAGTTCTTACGCATATATATTCAGTTCTTACACATATATATTCAGTTCTTACACATATATATTCCGTTCTTACACATATATATTCCGTTCTTACACATATATATTCCGTTCTTACACATATATATTCCGTTCTTACGTATATATATTCAGTTCTTACACATATATATTCCGTTCTTACACATATATATTCCGTTCTTACACATACATATTCCGTTCTTACACGTACATATTCCGTTCTTACACATATATATCGTTCTTACGCATATATATTCCGTTCTTACGCAAATATATTCAGTTCTTTCGCATATATATTTAGTTTTACGCATATATATTCAGTTTTTACGCATATATATTCAGTTCTTAAACATATATATTCTGTTCTTACACATATATATTCAGTTCTTACGCATATATATTCCGTTTTTACACATATATATTCCGTTCTTACACATATATATTCCGTTCTTACACATATATATTCCGTTCTTACACGTATATATTCCGTTCTTACGCATATATATTCAGTTCTTTCGCATATAAATTTAGTTTTAAGCATATATATTCAGTTCTTACGCATATATATTCAGTTCTTACGCATATATATTCAGCTCTTACACATATATATTCAGTTCTTACACATATATATTCAGTTCTTACGCATATATATTCCATTCTTACACATATATATTCCGTTTTTACACATATATATTCCGTTCTTACACATATATATTCCGTTCTTACACACATATATTCCGTTCTTACGCATATATATTCCGTTCTTACGCATATATATTCAGTTCTTAGGCATATATATTCAGGCATATATATTCAGTTCTTACGCATATATATTCAGTTCTTACACATATATATTCAGTTCTTACACATATATATTCCGTTCTTACACATATATATTCCGTTCTTACACATATATATTCCGTTCTAACACATATATATTCAGTTCTTACACATATATATTCACTTCTTAAACATATATATTCCGTTCTTACACATATATATTCCGTTCTTACACATATATATTCCGTTCTTACACATACATATTCCGTTCTTACACGTACATATTCCGTTCTTACACATATATATCGTTCTTACGCATATTTATTCCGTTCTTACGCATATATATTCAGTTCTTTCGCATATATATTTAGTTTTACGCATATATATACAGTTTTTACGCATATATATTCAGTTCTTACACATATATATTCTGTTCTTACACATATATATTCAGTTCTTACGCATATATATTCCGTTTTTACACATATATATTCCGTTCTTACACATATATATTCCGTTCTTACACATATATATTCCGTTCTTACACGTATATATTCCGTTCTTACGCATATATATTCAGTTCTTTCGCATATATATTTAGTTTTACGCATATATATTCAGTTCTTACGCATATATATTCAGTTCTTACACATATATATTCAGTTCATACACATATATATTCAGTTCTTACACATATATATTCAGTTCTTACGCATATATATTCCGTTCTTACACATATATATTCCGTTTTTACACATATATATTCCGTTCTTACACATATATATTCCGTTCATATATATTCCGTTCTTACACATATATATTCCGTTCTTACAGACATATATTCCGTTCTTACGCATATATATTCCGTTCTTTCTCATATATATTTAGTTTTACGCATATATATTCAGTTCTTACACATATATATTCTTTTCCGTTCTTACACATATATATTGCGTTCTTACACGTACATATTCCGTTCTTACACATATATATTCAGTTCTTACACATATATATTCCGTTCTTACACATATATATTCCGTTCTTACGCATATATATTCAGTTCTTACACATATATATTCAGTTCTTACGCATATATATTCAGTTCTTACAGCATATATATTCAGTTCTTACAGCATATATATTCAGTTCTTACTCATATATATTCAGTTCTTACACATATATATTCAATTCTTACACATATATATTCCGTTCTTACACATATATATTCCGTTCTTACACATACATATTCCGTTCTTACACATATATATTCCGTTCTTACGCATATACATTCAGTTCTTACGCATATACATGTATATTCAGTTCTTACGCACATATGGTCAGTTCTTACGCATATATGTTCAGTTCTTACGCATATATATTCAGTTCTTACGCATATATATTCAATTCTTACGCATATATTCAGTTCTTACGCATATATATTCAGTTCTTACGCATATATGTTCAGTTATTACGCATATATGTTCAGTTATTACGCATATATGTTCAGTTCTTACGCATATTTATTCAGTTCTTACGCATATATATTCAGTTCTTACGCATATATATTCAGTTCTTACACATATATATTCAGTTCTTACACATATATATTCTTACACATATATTCCGTTCTTACACATATATATTCCATTCTTACACATATATATTCCGTTTAAACACATATATATTCCGTTCTTACATATATATTCCGTTCTTACACGTATATATTCCGTTCTTACACATATATATTCCGTTCTTACACATATATTCCTTTCTTACGCATATATATTCCGTTCTTTCTAATATATATTCAGTTTTACGCATATATATTCAGTTCTTACGCATATATATTCAGATCTTACGCATATATATTCAGTTCTTACACATATATATTCAGTTCTAACGCATAGATATTCCGTTCTTACACATATATATTCCGTTCTAACGCATATATATTCCGTTCTTACACATATATATTCCGTTCTTACGCATATATATTCTTACACATATATTCCGTTCTTACACATATATTATCCGTTCTTACACGTATATATTCCGTTCTTACACATATATATTCCGTTCTTACACATATATTCCTTTCTTACGCATATATATTCCGTTCTTTCTAATATATATTCAGTTTTACGCATATATATTCAGTTCTTACGCATATATATTCAGATCTTACGCATATATATTCAGTTCTTACACATATATATTCAGTTCTTACACATATATATTCACTTCTTAC
>JAWPHD010023708.1:0-21398 GCA_037043455.1 Cyrtodaria siliqua
TAAAATGAACATGAATTTGTGTGTGTGTGTGTGGGGGGGGGGGGGGGGGGGGGGGGGGGGGGGAGAGGGGGGGGGGGTGATTCTACCCCTCTGCCTACCCCTCAAAGGGATCTGCAGTGGCCCTATTCTTTGCCCCCGTGACCAAACGGGGGACCCGGGAACCACAACGGGGCTGAAGAAGAATTCTAAATAGTAGTAATATTATGGTAAATTATAACATCAGCTTGGTTTCGTTCGCAGGGTACTTGTCTTTATCTTGGATTGTGACCATTGTTAAATCTCGCATGAACGCTTTTTACTTAACATATGATGGTTGTCAGGCAGTAAACTATGTCGTTGTAAGGGAGACAGGTCGATTGTCCCCAGGCCTGGAATTTACCAACCATTCTTGAGAATATTCTTAGACTTAAGCCCAAGTATGCAAATTTCAATCACATATATTTCTATAAGTTTAAAGGATAAACGTGCATGAGTAGCTGCTATGTATAAATAGGATACATTCTAATGTTCATACAAGCGTTTATCTATAAAGTCTTGGGAATATCTGTGAATGAAATTTGAGTACTTGAGCTCAAATTCTAAGAATAGTTTGAAAAATTGGTTGGTGAATTCCAGGCTGGTGTTTTTCTTCTTATTTAAAACAGGAATTATACATACATCGCTCAGTTTTCTGGAACTTCCAGGGTTAAAGAAGTATAGCTATATATTGGCTAGGATTTGAGCAAGTTCGTTAGCTGCTTCCAGTTCGTCAGCTGCTTCAGGTATATCATTTTGTGAGGTTTGAGTTGTCTCAGTTACTTATATAAACCATTTCGGTTTAAGATCATGTCTTCCATCGTTTTGTAGGGACAATGACCTTTATCTGGTAGGGTGGATGTATCGTCCCTGGTGTATATAGACTACTTGGTTGTTACGTATTCTCTCGTAGTTGCTGTCGTCACAGCCTTTACTGTTCATCAGTGTAGTCACTTCTAAAGCTTCTTGAATATGGTATTCCTGCTTGCATCGTATTACCTTCCGTATTCTTCTATTCACCAACGAGTGGAAGTGTCGAGTGTTTTTTTCTTCCGTATTTTACGACACGTATTTTTAGACATTTTATACGTCTATGTTAGACTATAGTTATATAGTCTTGAACCTTTGGAGTTTATGTCTTTGCGAGACGAGGTTTGGGAATGAAATGCTGAAGTTGAAGATATCTTGATTGATCCAGTTCACATCTGCCTGTTTCCCTCTACGTTCTGGTTTTGTTCTACGGGGAGTTAGGGTGGTGTCGTACAACATTTCGTCATGATCACTATCCGCAACTGGATGGGATAGGTTAATACCTTTACTTCAAAACTTGGTGAGGGTTTGTCCTATCTTTCCGGGTGGGGAAAAATAACTGTTGTTCTAAATTGTTTCTGCTACCAAGCCATGAACATGGTTGACTTTATTTGGGTACTGGCTACCACGGATAGAAAAAGTATTCCCAGATGATCTGGATATCTGGCACATTACAGTCACCACCTACCAATAAGCTGTTATTCTTGCAGGCAGGATAGGGCATACATGTTATACTCATTCATATGTATTACAAGGTGAGCCATTACCGGAATGTATACCCTGTTTTGGCACCGTTAACGGTCAAACATATCATGTTGGAATGTGTAGACTTTGGTCTATGCGACAAAGTTCATGGTGGGGATTTCTTTATGTACACTGTCCCATTTTAGTGATTTTCACTAGAAGCCATTAAGTACCTTCTTTGTGTTTTCTAGGCTATTGTTTTTTTTTGCATTTATATATACACGAGCATCTTTGCGTTTTACTTATATTGCCTATTAATGCTGCCTTGTTGGTTAGAGAATAGTTCATGGCCGGGGATTTCTTTATTTACACTGTCCCGTTTTATTGGGATGACAGTAGGGTAAGTGTGAGGCTTGGTGCACTCTAGAACCTGGTTTAAACCCCAGCGGCCTTTTTTTCCACTGACCGTTCCAAGACGGTAACCCCCTATTGCCAACCCGTTTGTGTTTGTGATGTCTTCTTGCGCTTTTATTCATCTTTAAATGTGTTCTTTGTTTCTGTGTGTGTTTGTGGGTTGACTGTCGTCCTTGAATGCTGCTTTTCCTGTTCGATTTTTATATCTATATTTATAACAAATGAAGCAATTACATTTGAGTCGTTGATAAATATGTATGATCTGTAGTATGCAGTAACTGATATCTTATTTTGATCAGAGATCTTGATTGTACCACTTATCAATTCCACTCATTACTATAGGTTACATTTCCAAGCTGTAGTTTCCTTTTAGCTGCTAGAAGCGCTCCTCTTTTTCCTATCATCCCGGCACACGTTATAACCAGTGTAATATGGAAACATCTCTGATGATTTAATGGATTCATCAGCCAAGTATCTGAACTATGGATGATATCATATATAATTTCCTGTTCTTTCTTCCTTATGCCTGGAAAGTCGGTGTCTTCTTGGCCTGTGGTTTTGTTGTTAGCTGGTTTCGGGATTGAAACTATCGTGCTGTTGCTGCTAACAAAGGATCTTGACTCAGACTCAGAGCTAGTGTAGACATTGTCTTCATGGACAAATATAATACTAGAAGGCCATCTAAAGCAGATGGATAAGCAGAGATGTATTTAATCATACTAGAAGGCCATCTAAAACAGATGGAATTAGCAGAGATGTGTGTAATCATACTAGAAGGCCATCCAAAATAGATGGATTAGCAAGGATATGTGTGTAATCATACTAGAAGGCCATCTAAAACAGATGGATTAGCAGAGATGTGTGTAATCATACTAGAAGGCTATCCAAAACAGATGGATTAGGCAGAGATGTGTGTAATCATACTAGAAGGCCATCTAAAAAGATGGATTAGCAGAGATGTGTGTAATCATACTAGAAGGCCATCCAAAATAGATGGATTAGCAAGGATGTAGTGTAATCATTCTAAAAGGCCATCTAAAATAGATGGATTAGCAGAGATGTGTGTAAGCATACTAGAAGGCCATCTAGAAGGCCATCTAAAATAGATGGGATTAGCAGAGATGTGTGTAATCGATACTAGAAGGCCATCCAAAATAGATGGATTAGCAGAGATGTGTGTAACCATACTATAAGGTCATCCAAAATAGATGGATTAGCAGAGATATATGTAATCATATTAGAAGGCCATCCAAAATAGATGGATTAGCAGAGATGGTGGGTTATCATACTAGAAGGCCATCCAAAATAGATGGATTAGCAGAGATGTGTGTAATCATACTAGAAGGCCATCCAAAATAGATGGATTAGCAGAGATGTATGTAATCTTATCAGAAGGCCATCCAAAATAGATGGATTAGCAGAGATTGTGGGTAATCATACTAAAAGGCCATCTAAATAGATGGATTAGCAGAGATGTGTGTAAGCATACTAGAGGCCATCTAGAAGGCCATCTAAAATAGATGGATTAGCAGAGATGTGTGTAATCATACTAGAAGGCCATCCAAAATAGATGCATTAGCAGAGGATGTGTGTAATCATACTAGAAGGTCATCCAAAATAGATGGATTAGCAGAGATATATGTAATCATATTAGAAGGCCATCCAAAATAGATGGATTAGCAGAGATGTGTGTAATCATACTAGAAAGGCCATCCAAAATAGATGGATTAGCAGAGATGTGTGTAATCATACTAGAAGGCCATCCAAAATAGATGATGAGCAGAGATGTATGTAATCTTCATCAGAAGGCCATTCAAAATAGATGGATTAGCAGAGATGTGTGTAATCATACTAGAAGGTCATCCAAAATAGATGGATTAGCAGAGATGTGTGTAATCATACTAGAAGGCCATCTAAAATAGATGGATTAGCAGAGATGTGTGTAATCATACTAGAAGGCCATCTAAAATACTAGTAGATGGATTTGCAGAGATGTATGTAATCATACTAGAAGGCCATCTAAAATAGATGGATTAGCAGAGATGTGTGTAAGCATACTAGAAGGCCATCTAGAAGGCCATCTAAAATAGATGGATTAGCAGAGATGTGTCTAATCATACTAGAAGGCCATCCAAAATAGATGGATTAGCAGAGATGTGTGTAATCATACTAGAAGGTCATCCAAAATAGATGGATTAGCAGAGATATATGTAATCATATTAGAAGGCCATCCAAAATAGATGGATTAGCAGAGATGTGTGTAATCATACTAGAAGGCCATCCAAAAATAGATGGATTAGCAGAGATTTGTGTAATCATACTAGAAGGCCATCCAAAATAGATGGATTAGCAGAGATGTATGTCATCTTATCAGAAGGCCATCCAAAATAGATGGATTAGCAGAGATGTGTGTAATCATACTAAAAGGCCATCTAAAATAGATGGATTAGCAGAGATGTGTGTAAGCATACTAGAAGGCCATCTAGAAGGCCATCTAAAATAGATGGATTAGCAGAGATGTGTGTAATCATACTAGAAGGCCATCCAAAATAGATGGATTAGCAGAGATGTGTGTAATCATACTAGAAGGTCATCCAAAATATATGGATTAGCAGAGATATATGTAATCATATTAGAAGGCCATCCAAAATAGATGGATTAGCAGAGATGTGTGTAATCGTACTAGAAGGCCATCCAAAATAGATGGATTAGCAGAGATGTGTGTAATCATACTAGAAGGCCATCCAAAATAGATGGATGAGCAGAGATGTATGTAATCTTATCAGAAGGCCATTCAAAATAGATGGATTAGCAGAGATGTGTGTAATCATACTAGAAGGTCATCCAAAATAGATGGATTAGCAGAGATGTGTGTAATCATACTAGAAGGCCATCTAAAATAGATGGATTAGCAGAGATGTGTGTAATCATACTAGAAGGCCATCTAAAATACTAGTAGATGGATTTGCAGAGATGTATGTAATCATACTAGAAGGCCATCTAAAATAGATGGATTAGCAGAGATGTGTGTAGTCATACTAGAAGGCCATCTAAAACAGATGGATTAGCAGAGATGTGTGTAATCATACTAGAAGGCCATCTAAAACAGATGGATTAGCGGAGATGTGTGTAATCATACTAGAAGGCCATCTAAAACAGATGGATTAGCAGATATGTGTGTAATCATACTAGAAGGCCATCCAAAATAGATGGATTAGCAGAGAAGTGTGTAATCATACTAGAAGGCCATCTAAAATAGATGGATTAACAGATATGTGTGTAATCATACTAGAAGGCCATCCAAAATAGATGGATTAGCAGAGATGTGTGTAATCATACTAGAAGGCCATCTAAAATAGATGGATTAGCAGAGATATGTGTAATCATACTAGAAGGCCATCTAAAATAGATGGATTAGCAGAGATGTGTGTAATCATACTACAAGGCCATCTAAAATAGATGGATTAGCAGAGATGTGTGTCATCATACTAGAAGGCCATCCAAATCAGATGGATTAGCGGAGATGTGTGTAATCATACTAGAATGCCATCTAAAATATATGGATTAGCAGAGATGTGTGTAATCATACTAGAAGGCCATCCAAAGCAGATGGATTAGCGGAGATGTGTGTAATCATACTAGAATGCCATCTAAAATATATGGATTAGCAGATATGTGTGTAATCATACTAGAAGGCCATCTAAAATATATGGATTAGCAGAGATGTGTGTAATCATACTAGAAGGCCATTCAAAGCAGATGGATTAGCGGAGATGTGTGTAATCATACTAGAATGCCATCTAAAATAGATGGATTAGCAGAGATGTGTGTAATCATACTAGAAGGCCATCCAAAACAGATGGATTAGCAGAGATGTGTGTAATCATACTAGAAGGCCATCCAAAACAGATGGATTAGCAGAGATGTATGTAATCATATTAGAAGGCCATCCAAAATAGATGGATTAGCAGATATGTTTGTAATCATACTAGAAGGCCATCTAAAATAGATGGATTAGCAGAGATGTGTGTTATCATATTAGAAGGCCATCCAAAATAGATGAATTAGCAGAGATATGTGTAATCATACTAGAATGCCATCTAAATCAGATGGATTAACAGAGATGTGTGTAATCATACTAGAATGCCATCTAAAATAGATGGATTAGCAGAGATGTGTGTAATCATACTAGAAGGCCATCCAAAACAGATGGATTAGCAGAGATGTGTGTAATCATACTAGAAGGCCATCCAAAACAGATGGATTAGCAGAGATGTATGTAATCATATTAGAAGGCCATCCAAAATAGATGGATTAGCAGATATGTTTGTAATCATACTAGAAGGCCATCTAAAAAAGATGGATTAGCAGAGATGTGTGTTATCATACTAGAAGGCCATCCAAAATAGATGGATTAGCAGAGATATGTGTAATCATACTAGAATGCCATCTAAATCAGATGGATTAACAGAGATGTGTGTAATCATACTAGAAGGCCATCCAAAACAGATGGATTAGCAGAGATGTGTGTAATCATACTAGAATGACATCTAAAATATATGGATTAGCAGAGATATGTGTAATCATACTAGAAGGCCATCTAAAACAGATGGTTTAGCGGAGATGTGTGTAATCATACTAGAATGGCATCTAAAAAATATGGATTAGCAGAGATGTATGTAATCATATTAGAAGGCCATCCAAAACAGATGGATTAGCAGAGATGTGTGTAGTCATACTAGAAGGCCATCCAAAATAGATGGATTAGCAGAGATATGTGTAATCATACTAGAAGGCCATCTAAAATAGATGGATTAGCAGAGAAGTGTGTAATCATACTAGAAGGCCATCCAAAATAGATGGATTATCAGAGATGTGTGTAATCATACTAGAAGGCCATCCAAAACAGATGGATTAGCAGAGATGTGTATAATCCTACTAGAAAGCCATCTAAAACAGATGGATTAGCAGAGATGTGTGTAGATCTCTAACTTCTGTTGACGTCACCATAATGAACCGCGTTAATTTGGCGTTGCATTGCATGATACAGCAGAGAAAAACAGATCAGGTCTGGAAATCAGCAATCATTCTTTAGACTATTCTTATACTTGAGCTCAAGTACTCAAATTTCGTTCGCAAATATTCCCATGACCTTCAAAGATAAACAGTCGTATGAAGTTGATATTTATTAGTATTTATTATATTGATACATTGCAGCTTGTTATGAACTTTTATACTTTAAACTTTTAGAAATATGTGTAGTTAAAATGTGCATACTTCCGCTTTGAAGTTTAAAAAATATTATCAAGAATGGTTGGTGGTTACAAGGCCAGATTGATTGCAATTTTAAAAGAGATGAGTGGGAGATTTTATTTATTTTGTAAAGTTATTCACTCTATCTAATTTATATATACAAATACATATGATATTCACCAATTTAAGATGATACTAAAGTTATAAAATAAAAATATAATGGTTTTATATCCACTGGATGGCCAATAAAGTGTTGCACCTTACGGATAGTATCTGGTATAGCCCAATGTGCTGTCCTAGGGATCTGGAATCAGTCCTAGAATCCTGTTACTTCAGTAGCTGATTGCTTTCTTCTTGACATAACTTTGCAGTAAGATAATTTGTTCAGTTATTCATGCATATATCCGCTGGAAATTACATTATTTACATACCTTAATTGTCACTGCAGGATTAAGATGGTGGTGGGGATTGCGAACTATACTGAAAGGAAAAAGAAACGCAGGGTGCGTATTTCCGCTATATATTGCATATACTGCACACTTAATTCCATATATATTCCAAGGAAATCCCAAGATGTTTTGTAAAAACAAAAAGTGCAGTTAGTCAGAGAAAGGACACAACTGTGATGTTGTAGACGTTTTAATCACAGTACACGTTGTAACAAGAAATTCATAAATGCTGAAGTTCCTCTTTGAAAAATTGAACCAGTTCATTACTGTATTTAATGTTAAGTGATTGCAACATTTAAAGCCTAAGTTTGCTCACCTGCTTGAGCCAAATGCGCATTCTAACGATAATGAAACTTTAAAGGGGTAACGATCGGTGTGTTCAGTGATGTTTAAACCTTCTTTCTAAAAGGACAGGCCTAATGTCGCCCTGTACCATTCGATTAGCTGTAGCATATTAAACATACAATATATAGCGGAAATACGCACCCTGCGTTTCTTTTTCCTTTCAGTATAGGTTTACATCGTTTTTCTTCACCCAGCTCGATAAACAACAAACTATTCATTACATACCTTAATTGACGCAATAGTCTAAGGATGAGGCTACATCGTCAGCACTATCGAAACCAATTTGCAGCTTCCTTGGGCAATGAGACAATATTGTCGATGCAGTCGATTTCTAAGCGATTACGCCGCCGTCGAAAAGACATAGTCACACATAAAGTATCCTCACGCAAATTGTAGATTGTAAATTCTATTAATGTATTGTTTAAAGAGCAGATTGTACAAAAAAAAATCACACACGATAAAATGGCGCCCTATGCAATATAAATTTACGGACCAATAGAAACCATGGTTCTCAAATTCACGTGATGTGAACTATCCAATCAAAACCTTGGTTTTCACTTTCTCGAGAACCAAGGTTACCGACTGAAAACCTTGGATATCAAACGATATACGAGTTGTTTTCAGTTTAAGCATTTGTATTAATCATGCTGTAAATCAAAATTTATCTGAGAACTTACGTTTTCAAACGAGAACATAGGTTCTCGAGTGAGAACTAAGATTTTTGAGCACCGTTTGCACAAACAAGGTGAGAACCTAGGTTCTCACTTGAGAACCTTGTGAGAACCGAGGTTCTGTGATTATTGTTGAAACGGCTTGCCATAGAGTAGGGTTCATGATAAAGTAAAATGTCAAATATCTATAATTTTGACGAATGAAAGTTAAATAATTAAAATTAAATATAGTATTGATTAAAATACTAGTAGATTAAAACACAAGTATTAATATCACAGTTTTAAACACATAACAAATTACAAAATCAGTCACTATCGCAGTCAAAAAGTCACAGTTTTATAATATGCAATTTTAAAAAGTTACAAAAGAGGTTTTTCCAGCTTTGTCTATTTTGTTATTTTACTGAATTCATTATAACAGGATACAGATTGTATTTCATTTCTTATAAGTTATTGAATAAAGTGTTTATAATGACCTTAAGAACAAAATTTGTTTATTACCATGAACTTTAAATTTAAAAATGTTTCCTTTGATTATTATTATTTAATTATGTATTTGGCATGTTTTATTTAAAAAGAAAATCAAAGTACCGAAGGTACTGAGAGCATGGTGAACTATGATTTGTGCATCCATGTAATGGAAGGTTTCTTTCCAATCAGGCATGACATGGATGGACTGAAAATGTGTCAACTCTTCTTAATAACAATACATCAGTGCATGTAATAATACATCAATGCATTGTTTAATGTATCTGGAACTAAGGCGATTAAAACAAAATAAGGTAAGATATATACAGGAATAAAGAAGGGAACAAAAGGAATGATTGGTTATAATGAAAATTAATCTTCGAAACGCTTCATCATCTTCACAGGTGTTAAAGTGTATCAAAACACATCACCAGTCATCAACTATCAAAGTCTGAGTCATTAGAAATGAATATAGCGTCAAAAAGGTCAAGACACTGCTAATTTTGCCAATTCAAGGGGAAGTAATTCATAGACACTTTGACCAACATAGCTGAATTAAAATAGGAAACAACCTTGCATTGATATCGACCTACTATGCAAGTATGATTAAAATCAAATAAACACGAGTGTAGTCAGTAGTCAGAGTGTAGCTGAAAGACAGCCATATCCCCCGCTGCACAAAGATGTATAATATACAAATTTAAACATGGAATGTCACTGTAAAATGACAAATTCTCCCTGAAGCTTCCGTGTTCCAAAAAGTGTGACCTTCAACTAAAAGAACATATGTTTTACATACAACTTGTAGTATAGACATACAGACTACACATATACAAAACATAACTTATAAATATTTGTGCTCATTTGATTTTAATCTCACAACTCGGAATACCACTGGTCTCGGCATACCGTTGTAGTTCATTCTCACAACTCGGAGTACCACTGTTCTCGGGATACCGTTGTGATTTAATCTCACAACTCGGAGTAAACATGATGTTCATACACAATTATTTCGATGTTATATTTTTCAACCATGTATGTGAACGCTACTGAGAATTTCACGATTCATTCCTTAATTGTAATTTCTACGTGGATTTTTTTTTAAGTCGGCAAATCGTTTGTTGACAATAATCACCAAAGTCACGGTAAATTTCGTTTATTACCTTAGGCCTAAACAAAAAGTATTGTGTTTCCTGTCACTCAACCAAATCGCCTTTTTTACCCTCGACACAACACATTTTACCCCTTCATTTTTGTGTTGCTTTGTTGTGTTTTGGCCTTAACAGAATATAATTCCATCAGTTTTGCATGTAATTTGAAAATTGTAATAAAAGGTAACATATTTGTGTTTAGATCTACTCTTGTTGTGTAATGTATATCTCTCAATGCTACAGTCATACGTTCGAGTCCCGCTTGTTACGCGTTTGCACATTGAATAATGTTTGACAGCTACTCACTAACGCGCGGCAGGACTGTGGTTCTACGAGTTTGTTTCAAAACAGATGAGGTCTACCGCTACCTCTACCAAATTGACGCATAGATAAAAGTCGTAAACATCTTTAAAAAATCCCCCACTCTCCACACACACACACACACACACACACAGACACACAATTTGTTTTCCGACTTAAGTCTAAAATGGAGTACATCAGGCCTTTTATGGGGGTCTATAGGTGTCCAATTTAAAACTGACAAATATTAATATTTTATTCTACATGACCAAAACATAATGAGCCTATAAAATCTTTTATTTGAAAAGAAATTCATTCTGCACAGTAATACGTGCTATCCTGGGTGACGCGCCAGGGTTAATTTTAGGATATTACGTGCGAGTCCACCCTAGCTATATGGTGTTCTGAAACTTTAGACATTAACAAAATGGTTCTAGCTTCACATTTTGATTGATAGTGTTTTATATCGTGAACTGGAACAATTTTATAATTTAAGCTGTTTCTAGAAAAATTCTGATGTACCCCTTTTAGGACCATTGGGCATGAATTAAACAAACTCTTTTGCATAAAAAAAATATAATTAGAATAAAAAAATTGGGTTCTGCTCAGATTCCGCTCGCTTTATAATCCATAATTTTATGGGACTGCCGCTCTCCCGACTGAGCTAATAATCCTTTACAAATTTTGATGAACTATAAGGTATTTATTCTAAAACCGGAGTGTCCGAAATGACCCGGTTTACGACACGATCGGCACACGTATGCAGGATTATTTTACGACCGAAACAGTTATTTTAACTTCATAGCAAGGGAGGTAAAGACTTCAGAATATTACACTGCGTACTTCAAAATAAGCTGAAATCTTATTCCGGAGAATAGGCAGCAACAATTTTTACAAAGGATAGTAGCTTATGCGATAACCATTAATGACCAAACCTATTAAATATTATATGAAGACTATAAAGGCCATACATATTTCTTAAATATATAAATCCAAGAAAGATGGAAGATATGCGTTTGATGGTGTTGCAACAAGAGAAATACATTATAAAATTAACTGGTTACAAATCTCAATCACTATCCTAGGAGAACAATACAGCGTATGAATATATTTTACGCAAGATCACGTGATGATCATGTGATGATGATGATTGATCTATTTATAGAACGCACAGCTAAACGATGAAACAATAGATGAAATAGCTATATAAATAATATATAACTTAAACAATGTATCGAGGAAATTATTTGAAATTTCTAAATGACATTACCTTATTTGGATCCGCACTAGAAAAGAAGAAACACCTGTTAAAATATGGGTCTTCTTGTTCAGGCAATGCGTCGATTCATCAGTGAGGCTGTAGTTAGGATTCGTGAAAAAAAAACACGGTAACTATAGCTTGGTGAACAAGTTCACCATGCTAAAAACGAAGGCTTTATTATCTCGGCACTGTTGAAATCAATTTATCAGAGATATATATAAAATGAATTTGTTCTAAAAAAAATAAATCTAAGAAATATAATATGATTATTTCTATTTGCATATTATAACAAAAACAATGTACTGGAGGGAAAAAAGGTATACATATATGTATTATATTGTCTACACAGTAGACTATTCTTACAGTTTCTTGTTTATAAAACCCTTTTATTATGTGTTTTCATTATACAAATTATTTAAAATAAATCAAAGTATGAAATTTATTAATAAATTATTTAATGTTTGCTTGTCTTCTCATTTATTATAAGATCCACCAAATAATTTAGATTTTTCATTTTAAGATTATGAAAAAACATTTTGTTATCATAAAATGTAATTTTATATTTCAATTTCTGCACAGAAAGACTATGCCTTTACATTTCTATATTACTCTTATAACAGGCGATTACAGATGGTACACTCTCCATAAGCCAAACATACAAAAATACAGGACCTCAGGGGGGTTTTTTTGGCTGTTTTTATAGCCGAAATTCGGTCATATTCCCAATACCAAAACATATATTTTTTTCCCAATTAAGAGGAAAAAATTCCCAATTTTTAAAAAAAAATTAAAAAATTAAGTGTGCCAATCCAATGGTTGGGGTTCAAAAGCTTAAATAAATGCTTCTGTTTATCTTGGTGTACAAAAAAACAATAAAGATATAATTATGAAAGGAATGGTTTACTTTATATTTTTCCGAATTTTATTAAAAATCGCGCTAAACTGAATTCCCAATTTTATGAAAAATCGCGCTAAAATTCCCATTTCCAGGGGTACGGGTCATGTTCCCAAAATCATGAAAAAAAACACCTGCAGGTAGACACGACAACCATATTTGGGGATAAAGCTATATTTACGTTGAAGTTTCATAAAAATATATAAACCTTGATCAAAATAAATCAGCTTTGTGATTCGGATAGGTCAAGGATTTGTAAAAGAGCTTCTTTTTACAAATCATTGGATCGGTGTACATGTTGCATTCAATAAATCGCTTATTTGGCATTTGATTTAAATACATTTACAATTTTAGAATTTACGTCTTCTACTGAGTGCGCTTTTCAATGTGTGTTAAATATTAAAGGGCTAACTTGGTCGTAAATTGAAAGGCAGTCTCCAAGCCATTAACCTGTCCCTTTAGCACATTTCAATGATTATTATGGGAGCTGATATCTCCAGCCACACAATGTGTTAACTAACACCAGCTGGTCAATTCTATGGTCAGTGGAATAGGAATTTCACCCTTATATCTGGATACATGAATATAACTTGAATTCGAATCACTTGGTTTCAAAAGAGAAAAACATTATAAAAAAAACATATATTAATCAGACAAATTAAAACCTGGAGTGAAATATTTTGTTATAAGCAAATATTAATGAAATTGGTAAATTAACATGAAACAAAATCATATTCCGTAACAATGACTTTTATTAAATTAATAAAACAATACTATGCAAATCCTTAGATTGCTAGACATATATTACGATGATTATAAATACGTTGTTATGTAATTAAAAAATATTTGAAACTTAATTTAATTTAATTAAATGTCCCATAAAGGCACATTTAAATACAGCTATAATCATTCATACAAACTGACTCATATGCAGAACCCATTTATAATAAAGATACATATAAATATAATGCATTAACCATTGTACAGGAGGTACATATACATATATGCAGTAACCATTGTACAAGAGGTACATATACATAGATACAGTAACCATTGTACAAGAGGTACATATACATAGATACAGTAACCATTGTACAAGAGGTACATATACATAGATACAGTAACCATTGTACAAGAGGTACATATACATATATGCAGTAACCATTGTACAAGAGGTACATATACATAGATGCAGTAACCATTGAACAAGAGGTACATATACATAGATGCAGTAACCATTGTGCAAGAGGTACATATACATAGATGCAGTAACCATTGTGCAAGAGGTACATACATATACATAGATGCAGTAACAATTGTACAAGAGGTACATATACATATATGCAGTCATGATTTTACAAGAGGTACATATACATATATGCAGTAACAATTGTACAAGAGGTACATATACATATATGCAGTCATGATTTTACAAGAGGTACATACATATACATATATGCAGTAACAATTGTACAAGAGGTACATATACATATATGCAGTAACCATTGTACAAGAGTTACATATACAAATATGCAGTAACCATTGTACAAGAGGTACATATACATATATGCAGTGACGATTGTACAAGAGGTACTTATACATATATGAAATAACCAGTACATATACATATATGCAGTAACCATTGTACAAATAACCATTTTCCCCGTTCCATAACTTTTAAACATCCAGATATACGAGTATTCAATATTGTGAAACCTTCCGTCAAACTCATGCAAGATTCAAATTTTGTGGTGTGTTTGTCTACTGCTCAAGGATTGGCCATAGAAAACACAGCCTTATCATAGTTGACAATCTCATATGTGGTGAAATCAGCATCCTACATGGATCATAAATGGGAATAAAAGTCATGCATATGGTAATACATATCAATATATATAGTTTGTTTAAATAGTTTTATTAAAACTCTATACTCATAACAAGAGTCATGCATATGGTAATACATATCAATATATATAGTTTGTTTAAATAGTTTTATTAAAACTCTATACTCATAACTAATTGAGCCTGATAGAAAAATATTCAGTAACACTAACGTTACATGTATTGCGTGATGTATATATTTTTGTTCTATATATGTACATATATGTTGACTTTCGTCTATGTTAACTTTTGAATTTGTATTGTATGTTATAATTATATGTATATGCTCTCCTACATCTTGGAGGAAAATAAAGAATCTATCTACCTTTAAAGGAGTTATTCTGGGTGCCAGGTCGTACTTGTTTTAAGCATAAATAAATAGCAGGGGGCCAACAGGTAAACCTGTCCAGACAACAACAACAATGGCGACGACCAAAGCGAAATCCAGGTTTGACTTTTTAGCGAGTTTACGTCTATTTTGCCTTTATTTGAATCCTTATCCATTTCGTACAGATATATTTTAAAGTTGTTTATGTCAATAGTCGACATTTTAATCAGACGTAGGCCAGTTTGCATCCAAAATTTAGGTTGTACAAAATCAGCTAATAGTACCAGTGCCACTACCAGCATATTCGGACGGTCAGAAACCGGACATATTATGTGTTGTACATGAACTTCTTTTGAGAAACCAATAATGGTTAAGTAAGTAACGAGTGGTCATATCAGAGCGCATACATCCATTATTCTTGCTTTTCTGTGTACCTGGTAGGGGATTTAATTATTTACGTATTTATCAATTTGCGAAACGAATTCCAACATAACTGCACACGGTTTCGCTACTAAGTGCATAAAATACACGTGTACGAACGAGAGACGATTTTTGATATGCACTGTCCTACGATGTGCCTACGCGTTTGACTTTTTTTATGTGTGGACTTTCTGCAGAGATTTTCTGAGCTAGACATAAACAGTCCATTTAAACTGATATACTGAATTGTATAAGTGTACAAATTAAAATTACCTATTAAAAGTGAAGAATAATCATTTGTTATCCATTTCACACTAAACTTTTAATCCAAAAAGCATTTTGATATAAAATGCATTAGTTTAAATCTAGGTACTATGCATTGTTTGAATGGTAAAACACAGGTATCAGTGCATACACAAAATGTATACACACAGTCTGCAATTGTCCACACGGTTTTGGTCAAGTGCAATGAGACGTCACGGGATGCATCTATAAATGTCCGTATGTAAAAACAAATGAGACTAACAGTTTTGCCAATTTTTGGTTTGATTGATTTTCATATATGAGCTTTTTTCAAGCTTTGTGCGTGTGCAACCTTTTCTTTAAAATGACTGATGCTTATATGTAAACTGATTGAAATTCTAAATTTTATACGATGGCAGAGCTGTAGATAACTTTTGACTGCAATGGGTATTTACTCATCAGATTCAAAATGAATGAGTAGAGGGCTTTTAATAGTTCATGCTTTCAAAATGGATGTGAATTAATACATATTAAAAAGAAACAACTATTCTGATTAAATGGAAGTTAAGTAAAAATAAAAGAATCACTGTATGACCTTAATATTAGACACATGATTGGAACAATTTTCATCATGTAAATATGGAATAAACTGTTCCACATGACAAATATAATACTCATGATTTTGAAAAGTTATGAGTTTTTGTAGTAAGTTGATGAGTAATGATACTCACATTTTGAAATATCTGAGGGTTTTTGTAAAAAAGGTATGAGCAAAATACTCAAAATCTCTGCTTATCTACAGCTCTGCTGATGGTCATTCAGAGCTCCAGATAAGGATTTGGACATAGAGTATTTTTACCACATCTTTTATTTTTCAATTGGGTATTTTTACCCTAACCGGGTGTTTTCAGTTGGGTATTTCCTTGTAAAATTAACTAACAACAAACAAAACACATAATCAAACATGGTACTCACGTTTATCATTATGTTCTGTGCATACTGTCATCTGTAAACTGTAACACATGCCTTGTGTATTCTGGATGATTGATTATGAACTTGTGATATTATTTCAAAGGTATAAAATGAATCGTAGACAACATTGTTAACGTCTCACACCACAATTAATTTTCCATAGGGTCCCATTGTAATGTTTTTGTTCGTGGCATAGAGATAAAAAAGATTTTGCAACATGTATTTATGCTTAAATTCTTCATTGATCCAATATCTGCATGCTATTAACTTTTAACGAATATTTACCAGATTGAACTTTTTTTAATTTCATGTTTGCCTGACACCTATCAAAATTTAGACAAAAATACAACCCCGTGGTGATTAGACCCATGATGTGTAAAATGAGGCAGAATTAGCTAGAAATCTTATATCAACATGCATTTTTCTGGGATCTCTTCCTAAAATGCTGTAGATTTAGAACCTGGTAAAGATAAATCAATGTATCCTGTAAAATGTAGAAAAGCGAACTTGTTTTTTTTTTATCTACCTCCTTCATCTGTAGGGCAGGAGTATTCAAGGGAGATAATAGTGGTGTGAGTCCTTAAGTACGTCATCTAAGATTATTTTTGAAATTTGTTTTGCCTCCGTTGACTTTCTGTGGTCAAAATAGTTACTAATTGTATTTATTTGTGTTTTTGCAGTGTTTTTTTCGTCCGCGTTTGTTTACATTCGCCGACATTTTTAACCGACGCTTGATTTAGATCGCCGAGCGACTACACAATATAAAAAGGGTACAGGCAAAAATGTGTAAATCGCGCACAATTAAAACTGAATTTTGGAACCAGTCTGTTCACTCGGCAGTTTCGGTCTTTTACCTAAATTTGATTTTGTTTCGAGATATTGTGAGAACTCTGGGCCAATACGCGATCGATTAGAATTGAAAAATTGCAAATATGCAAGCAATTTGCGAGGAATTGCATATCAAACATTTCTTTTGCGTTATGATACGCATGGTCTTGTATTTATTATGCTTTTTCTACCATTTTATTTGCGTATTTACGCAAATACGCACCTTATCTGGAGCTCTGGTCATTAGAAGTTCCTATTAATTGGTATATAGATGCACAGATCCAAACAACAATTCATACAGGTGTCATACAGTAAAAACAGTGTGGCAATACCACGTGACCTATGATGTCATACAGCCTACAAAACCAAGACAAAAAATGTCAATATTGAGCTCGCTTCAGGTCGCAAAATAGCTGTAAGTATTTTATTTCTTCTCCGATTTTTATGGCATATAGGCCATGCTAAGCGGAAAAATATAAGCTTTCAACGAAGTACATGTTCCCCATCGCCAGTTGGGCAGTTTTTTCCAACACTCAAGAAAACCTTGAAGTTAGTTGGCATTACAGCGGACTTCTGTTCCAAGCCGTTCTGTGTTTCCTCCATTTTCTTGCTTTTGCATGATTTTAAAGCCAGCTCAACTACAACCGGGAACACCGGAGACCACATCGAACCATATTAGAGAGAAAACGTCAAATTTTAATGCAGAATTTACCTTTTATTCAAGTTTGCAAAAAAAATGCACCAGTTACAAGCAAAAATATATCAGCTACTAGTCTAAGTTGATTTGTAGATAGACTACAATGCAAATTCATGTCTTCTGTTTTTAATGGAAATAAACTATTTCTGTCGAATATTTAACCTATATTTACGCTGGCCTGTTTGAAGTATGCATGTTTAACAGTATTCAGTGTTTTGAAATGGAATTTACTGAGTCAACCTAGCTATCGTAATTGTTTTTACTACATCAGCTTAATCTGTATTTATTTGTAAATATTCCATGTTATGTCATAATTTCATTCATATTTTGACAGAATCATGACGAGACCTAAATCAAGACTCGCGCTTGGTAGGCGATCCAAAAAAAGCATTGGTAAATATCGTCAAAAGACAATCCAACTTCAACGGGCATGGATTCGCACCTACGACGAAGTATTCAACAGAATCGAATTTTCAGCTAGTGCCTCGAGACCTTATACTGCAAAGGCACCAGGAACTGGATTAAAAACGTTTTCACCACTGAAAGCCAAGTTTACACCACAAAAAAGGTCTGTAAAGGGTGTAGAGAATATCTTCAACATCGCGTACATGTTCCAACACAGAGAGAACACCATCTAAATCACCATTTCCGAAAAAACGAGAAGGACTCTGTATAAGGACACTGATGACACTGACATAGCACTTGAGCTATTAGAGACGGAACTTCTTGATGAAAACACAGACAACATAGACAATCCTCTTATAGGTGAAATGATAAAATTGGTACCGTCTGTTATGGAATCGATGAGTGCAGAAGGATATGCTAATGAATTATTGCAGTTCTTTAAACTAGTCAGTGAGAGCAAGTTTCCTATGAAAAACATTGCCTTACAATTATGGATGGAAGTAGTGAAGTGGTTTAGTATCGAGAGTACGACTGAAATGAGATATTCTGAAAATACCAAAAAGTTTTGGAAACTTGGATATCGTTTGTTTGGAGGTCATTTTCTGTATTTCATGTCTGGATCAAAAAACAGAAATGCGGTGACGGACGAAGCTGAGAGAGGCATATATCGTCCTGCTAATTCAGAGATCAACTTTGCCGTGCCAGGGAAAGACATTCTAACGTCCTACTCTCCGTATGAGATAGTATGAGATAAAAACAGATAGTCAGGGCAGAAAACCTGGAATATTTAAAGAATATTTAAAGATATGTTGGAAACATTTGCCGCCTCGAATTCGGATGCTTCATACTGTTTGACATTCGATGGTAAACAACTTAAACGCGGTTTAAACAAGTCATCGGGTGATGTAGATTTACTTGGCTTTGAGGAAGGCCTTTCGCTACGTGATAGGAAGTGTCAGTTGGAAGAAAAGTTAAAGCCTGTGACTGGGAGCGTCCCTGCAAGAGAACGCTCATGGGTTCTGAGATTTCTCTTATATTTAAATTCTTTTGCACATTGTGAGCACACATAAAGGCCTCCGTTTTGTGACATCGTAGTCTATGAACTGTACTGAAAATAATAAAAAATAAACTTCATAATGTGTTTGCATTTGATGAATTTTGAATTGAGCTTTACTGGTTAGCGTCATAGTTTCGGGACGTAAACACATCAATTGAAACAGCTGTATTTTACTGTTATCGTTTAAATGTTTCTTAGCATCATTGTTAATTAAAATGAACATAGAATTAAAATACATACGTTTTTTAAATGTCTAGACATAGCATTCAAACCATTATAAACAGCTGAAAGGGCTTCCCAAGTCTAAGTTCTTCCACGGGCTACAACTCACTTTGATTATATCAACCTTCTGATGCTGTAATGTGACGTCATTGTAATTTCCAAAAATAAACAAACTTGCATTTGGTGAAATTTTGAACACATTTGTCAGTTATTTTGCAAGTTGCGGTAAAAAAAACCTTAAAAACTCCCCAAATTAGGACGCCAACCAGTACCTTGAATTTAAGTTCCAATGTTAAATCTAAGATGGATGAAAATGACAGTTTTTGACACTATCACAAGATAGTCATTAGAGACGGTCCATTTATGTCAAGTGAAGGCAGGGGGTATAGGGCACCACCCCAATAATTTTGCCAATGTTAATAAAAGTAGGCTACTTACTGCCAAAAATGCTATAATTTCACACCAAGTCCCTGGAACTCCCCCCCCCCCCCCCCCCCCCCCCCCCCCCCCCCCAACTCCCCCAACTAGCAAGACTGGTGCCCCCAAATACATTTTGCTTCCTATGTCGCTGACATGTTTATATAGGTTAAATGTTTGACACAAATAACGTATTTCCATTAAAGATTGGCATTTTAGTCTATCTGCAAATCAACTTGGAATGGATGCCGTTAACTTTCTGCTTGTAACTGGTGCCATTTTTTTGGCAAACTTGAATAAAAGGTAATTTCTGCATTAAAATTTGACGTTTTACCTCTAATATGGTTCGATGTGGTCTCTGGTGTTCCCGGTTGTAGTTGATCTGGCTTTAAAATCATGCAAAAGCAAGAAAATGGAGGAAACACAGAACGGCTTGGAACAGAAGTCCGCTGTAATGCCAACAAACTTCAAGGTTTTCTTGAGTGTTGGAAAAAACTACCCACCTTACGATAGCGAACCTGTACTTCGTGGAAAGCTTATATTTTTCTGCTTAACATGGCCTATATGCCATAAAAATCGGAGAAGAAATAAAATACTTACAGCTATTTTTAGACCTGAAGCGAGCTCAATATTGACATTTTTTGTCTTGGTTTTGTAGGCTGTATGACATCATAGGTCACGTGGTATTGCCACACTGAAAAATCCTTGTTTGTTTCAGTGTGAGGATAACTCCAGGTGCAATAATATGTGATGAGTGTGAACTTCAAGGGGATATTACTATAGGTAAGCCAACATCAAGGGGTATTTCTGTAGGTAAGCCAACATCAAGGGGACATTACTATAGGTAAGCCAACATCAAGGGGACATTACTATAGGTAAGCCAACATCAAGGGGACATTACTATAGGTAAGCCAACATCAAGGGGACATTACTATAGGTAAGCCAACATCAAGGACATTACTATAGGTAAACCAACATCAAGGAGGTATTTCTATAGATAAGCCAACATCAAGGGGGTATTTCTATAAGTAACGTGGAGCTGGCATATTGTGTTACCCTTGTCCGTGTGTTCGTCCCATGTTTACATTCAAGTTTTTATTGAGTCCATTACTCTTGTCTCAGATATCAAAAGCCATACACTTTTCAAACTTCATACACATTGACATCTATTTGAGTAATGACAGCAGTATGTCCCTAACAAAAGTAGGTCAG
>JAWPHD010023709.1:0-21391 GCA_037043455.1 Cyrtodaria siliqua
TGCACTATTTTCAAACAAGATTTATTTAAAAGGGCTCTGAAAAACTTGAAAAAAAATGAAAGTATCAAAATACCATGAAAAATAATGAAGATATTACCTATTAAAAATTTGCAAAGAACATAATGGAGGTGGCCATCTTGGAACCTTTTTACCATATATGGCATACTGACAAAATGTATTTTAAAGCAAAGAAAACTACTGCAAATGAAAAATAAGCATACAATTTATACATTTTACATCTATATATTTGTAACCCATATCAACTATTTAAAAAAAAAGTGTTGATACTAAATCTATCCCAGATCATTAAGAGTGAGTATTATTCCACAACTACCCATCATCAGCTCCAAACATCAGACACCACTATGGGAAGCCGATGTGCACCCAACCATGCCATATTACTCATAATAGACACATTAGAAAGAAGATTCCTATGCAGTAGCCACCTAAAACAACCAACCTTGGGGAAATACATAGACGACATATTCATTACTTGGCCGCATCCACTACAGGAATTTTATTCCTTCATCGAGGGCCTGAATACTTTCCATCAGACAGTCAAATTCACAGCCGAGATAAGCGAAAAAGAACTACATTTCCTAGACGTCACAGTATGGAAAGACGAAAACAGAACACTACATTACAGCTCTTTTCATCCGAAAACACCAAAAAGACAGTATTCCATATAGCCAAGCAATCCGCATACGAAGAATCTTCAGCAGTAGAAAAATTAAAGATAATAGGGGATACTCTAAACAAAATGTATTTTATATTTTAAATGTACCTACCACTTATTGACAATTTAAATGAGAAACACAGGAACAATACAAACAATCTATTTTAAGACAAATCTATTTTTAGAACTGCTGATCAAATGACGGCAGCCGCAAAATCATAGCACTTCAGTATCAATTTTTAACATATCATTGAATAATATCCTGATGAAGGTCAGTGTTGAAACCAAAACTAGTATATAATAAAATTCTATCAATATGCAGCGTTGGTCGTGTGTCCTAATACCCTTTATTATTTGTTTGTATATTTATTTTTTTACATCTGTATATTTATTTTTTACATCTGTATATTTATTTTTAATCAATTTGCAGTGATTGTATTTGCCTTGAAATATATTTTGTCAATATGCCAAATAAGGTAAAAAGGTGCGATGACGTCATCATTCCAAGATGGCCACCTCCATTTATGTTTCTTTACAAATTTTCAATGGGTCATATCTTCTTTATTTTCAGTATTGCATCAACTCCTTTAAGAACTGATTTACAATTTGTGTGTGTTCATGTGGTTTAAATGCAGATAGTAAATGCCAGATTTCATACCGGCTTTTTAAAGGAATGAATGAATGGTGTATTACGGCACACCGACACAGTAATAGGTCATATTGCAGTCTGCGAAATAAGCGGTTATCTGGTTGTCCGGGACAACTATTTTATGAACAGGACAACCACGTATTCCAAAATTTCTGAAAGCGCAAAGCTATTTGTCAATCAATTTAAACAAGTATGAAAGTCGAAAAGGAAACACGATTTTGGCTTTTTCATTGAGGTTGAGAAAATTACTGTGACACCGGTATAGACGCTACGAGGAATTGATCAATTAATTGTATCACTCTATGGAAGGTCGCAATAAGTCATGACCTCGTTTTTGATCGGATTTTGCCGAATTCTTTATTTTGTATAGAGCAACCAATCGGAACTGCCTAGTCCGATTCCGTCAGTTAGGAATCCACATTTACCGAGTATGGAAATTGACGAAGAGTTCCGATCGATAGAGCGGAAAATTACAATTCCATCCAATGAGAATAAAATAAACATCATCAGTATGCTAATTTAGCGCATGCGTCGGTTAAAAACGTGTTTCCGGTTGTCACAAAATGTCAGTGTTACGTTAAACCAGTGAAAAAAACAGTGAAAGAGTCCAAACAAGAGCCAAGTAAACATTACGAAGCCAAAAGAGACAGAAATTTTGTTTCTTCTTGGCAAGTTGGTTGTCGATTGGCTTAAAAGTACCGAAGATGGTAAAATGCAGTGCACTTGGTGCACAGAATCCGGATTAGACACTGATGGTTCCTTTGTAAAGGGGTGTTCTTAGCATGAGGATTGACACTATAAAAAAACATGAACAGTAAAAAATCCATGTAAAATTAGCTTTACAGAAAAGTGTGCCCAATGATTCTGAAAGCCCTGCTGCTGCTGCTGCCCTGTACAAGCTGAAACAGGCAGATTATTCCCGACTTGCTATTAAATTTAGAACGGCACATGCGATAGCCAAGAACCACAAACTTTTCAGAGAAGGACATAGACAATCTTCTTTCTTTGTATACAAAAGAATGAATAATGAATAAATATTGTGAAGACATCATGTTTTGCTTTGTTTACATATATCATTAGAGTAATAAAGCCTTCAGTTTTTAGAATAAACATTTCAGGCAACCACTTTTCCTTTCGGGCAACCAAATTTTGATGATCATGCCCGAAGGACAACTAAGTCCAAAAGTTAATTTCGTAGACTGATATTGTGTGCAAAAACTGATGTCTTTTTAAAGACATAAACACCAACAAAATGAGAATCAATTCTTATAATTACATCCTCACTATAGTACCAATAATAATGGGATAATGAAAATGATTAAAAAAAAAAGGAAAGGAAAAGTGCAAGACAAACAAATACCATCATTGTATAATCCGACAGTAGAATAGCCATTTTCTGTTGAGACACATTGGATGTGTAGATAGTAGTACTTGACTGACCATGACTGACCTTGACTGACCATGACTCATTGACTGACCATGACTGACCTTGACTGACCATGACTCATTGACTGACCATGACTGTCATTGACTGACCATGACTGACCTTGACTGACCATGACTAACCTTGACATACTTAATGTTAAGTTAACTTCAGTTATGTTAATCTGAATTCCTAATATGCTATTAAGTTCTGTTCCTTATACAGTATTCGACACGGTTTTCAAATTTCCTATATAGAAACACTTTGATGAGCTATGACTTTGGCATTGTTAGACCCAGTACTCAACATTATACATGCATAAAGATATTGGTTTTACCAAACATCCATACTATATAGGTCTCCAAGATGATCTAGTTATTGGAAATATTATCCAACTTACTTGCCGTCCATGGTTGCCATGCCTTTTATTTTATTTTCTCCAACACCAGGTATGGTGGTCGGCCTCGGACCTTGGCTGGGTTGTTGGACATTCGTACATTGCCTATGCACCATTGCTGAACTGTAACACCACAGTCTTATTTGAGGTAAGGTTAACACAGCAAATAACAAAGGAAAATATTTACATTTTTATGCGATAACGAAAGATTTTTGTTAACTTTTGTTTTTGATCACATCTCTAAAACTAGCAGGTGAAGTTTCATTAAACTTCAAAGGAGCTTTCCTAATGATTTTTGAAAATCCAAGGCTAGAAATAGTCAAGATAAAAGGAGTGGTCAGATAGCAGCATAGGGAATAACCATTTCTGTGGTCATGACCATACATGTGATATCTCCCGCTGGGAGCTAATTTCTCCCGGAATTTCATGGGATCTCCCGGCCTCCCGCCGGGAGCTCCATTTCTCCCGGAATTTTCCGCCGAGTTACAAAATTTCGCTATTTGCGAATCCTTTTGGGTAATTGCTATGATTTATTGGATCAAGACCGAGTTTTCCGAATGATCTAGAATAAACACTTGCCGTTATCTATATCTGTGAAAACATTGCCCCTGGGCGGGTAATTAAAAGGATTAGCATGTCTAGTAATTGGTTTATTGTGTGAAAATAATGATTGGATTGTTTGTTTATGACACGTGGCTGCGATACCTGTAATGTCCATGGGAGGTTGATTATGATAGGATTAAGGAATACACCGACGATAAGTGGGGTGGTAATTAGCGAATTCGGCATCGATTGATATTTGGTATATTAATTGGATTAATATTATAATTGAGGACAATTAAAGGTTGACGATTTCAACTAATCTGTAATGTCCATGGGAGATTGATTATGATAGAAATACACCGACTGTAAGTGGGTAGGTAATTAACAAAGGTGATGCTGGCAGCAGCCAAGTCTTGTTGTAATTAGTGGTTAAAAAGTGGACAGAGTCTTAAGATATATACCCTAGCAGATTTAAATGATGTTATTTTATGGTATGTTCATGAAAGCAGATTAAAGACCATCATTAACTAAAAGGTGATGCTGGCAGCAGCCATGTCTTGTTGTAATTAGTGGTTAAAAAGTGGACAGAGTCTATATAAAGTGTTTAATTACATGCTATTCTTGATTATATGCTATGCTAACATGAAATAAACAGTATTCAACTATTGTATGTATAAAATATCATGTTTTTATGCTGATTTACCCCCTTTATTAAGGTTTATATCCGAAAAAAAATATACCGGTACGCGTTAAAAATTTGAGAATAAAAACCTCCCTGAATTTTGTCAAATCTCCCTGAAAAAAAAGTCAAATCTCCCTGGTAACCCTCCTGAAAATATCACATGTATGCATGACATATTTGCACAGGGTCAAAATATGCAATTTTCAGCTCTACTTGCCGATGGCCAGATGGGAGCTCATGCAATGATGCGTTGTCCGTCGTCATCCGTTAACCTATGGTTAACACCCAAACCTAGGTAAAATGTTTCCAGTTTTCTCCAAATATGATTTTATGGTTTGTTTTAATAAGACGAGTTTGAAAACTAAAACAATCTATGCATATGTACAAGGTTATTGCCCTTGATTATTGTAAATTAAACAAATGTCAGCTTGTTTACGATATACTTTAGTAAACTCTTTCGGACTGTAACTAAATTGCATATGAAGGTTTGTTTAAATTCAGTGTTTTATTTTCAAGGTCACTGGTGAAGGTGGTGCAATTTTTGTGTCCTCTCCATAACTTTGAAACTGTTTGAAATACTGGGATGAAATGTATGTATCATTGCTAGACTGTGTATTGATGTGTGCCATGACATTGATGTCATGGGTCAAGGTTGTGCAATTTTTGTATTTAGACCATAACTCCTAAAGCCCATGCACACCAAATTGCATATTCAGATTGGCCATTAGATGTGGACCACATGTTAGTTTGTTATAAAGGGAAATACGTGTGCTACTCTTCTCTGATACTACTTTACAATGGGTACAATGAAATAGGGTTTTACGTTTATTTAACACGTTAAACATTGCACCAGAGGTCTGCAGCTCGAAGTACAAGACCTTATCTCACTGAGCTACCGAGGCTACTGATGGCTTTGCATATCGCAATCGTAAATAATACTTGGTTATTTCGCATCCGATTGACAATACATCGGTCACAGACTCACTCTCTATTGTTATAAGTGCTATGTTAGCCAGTAAACCGTCCTCATTTTTATATAATAAAAAAAAGGATCATCTATATATTTATCATGCAATGAATGTTTCTACTATACAAATATAGCTACTTCCTACTATCCTAATAATTTCCGCCAAGCTGTTGTATTATGCTAGTTGGGTACACATGCTATTGTTCGACAACATATAATGTCATGAATCATTCACTTGAACCACACATATAAACATTTGTGGTTTATACTTACCAATTTAGGTATACAATGCATTATCAAAAGAAAGTATTTTGTATTTCTTATCAATATAAATACATTTTACGCTAAAAAACATATTTTGCTGAAGTTACTCCCCTTGACAAAACATCCTCCATTTGTGTTTTGACCGCAGCAGACGTGAGCTGTTGTTTCCATTGTTTTTCAGGTAAATTTTGTTATTTTAAATAGTTTGCATGATAAAAAAATTACATGTTTAGTAACTTAGAATTTCAGTTGTATTTTGGCACGTTTCGAAAAGTGATAAATACTTGCAAGAGGCTCGCATTTATCACTTTTCTTATACTCTCCAAAAGTCAGCTAAAATTCTAAGTAACTAATCATGTAATTTTTATGTATTCATGAACTATTTATACCTCCCGCAAGAAGAAGTTTAAAGAACCTGATGGGCTTAAACAGAGATGACACTTGGGTCGTGTTTAGTATAAAGTTTATTGCATTAACATCTAACTTAACTAATCAGCATTTCTATATATATATATTTTGGCATATGGGGGCTCCACAAGTACCATCCACCATGATGGCAAGCAGGCAACCGGACCGAGGCAACCATGACCAAGGACAGTGACACCTGCACTCACTGAGGCAGCTCATGTTAACCGAGGCCTGGGGCAGCTCATGTAAACAGAGGCCGAGGGAGGTTGCAGTGAACCTGGGCGTGAGGCAGCTTGTATTAACCGAGGCCAGGGGCAGCTCGTGTAAACAGAGGCTGAGGGAGGTTGCAGTGAACCCGGATGTGAGGCAGCTCGTGTTAACCGAGGCCAGGGGCAGCTCTTGTAAACAGAGGCCGAGGCAGTTGTAGGAACTGAGGTAGCAGTGTACTCGAAAGTGACACGGGTCATGGTTGCATGTTTACTAGGCTGAAGATGACAAGCGCTAGATAGATACAAGGGAATGCGGCAGCAGGGTTGTGTATAAAGAAACTGCAGAATAGAGCTGATAAGTGTAATCAGTCCGTATAGAGTTAACCTGAACTTAGTGTTATACGTTCTATTCTACAGCCCTTTTTGGGGCGCATATATAACTACAGATATATATCGACCAAAACGAGCGAAGTCACTCGAAGGTTGACACAGCGAAGAGCCCACCCCACCCCAAAAAGAATAATAATATGGTAGACAATAAACTACCATACACTGCAATCTGACTGTAACGTACATTAGTAAATGAACAAGTTTTTTAATGGATTTCTATAGTAATCATGTATAAACATTCAGGCATATTTAACGTACATTAGTAAAAGAACAAGTTACTACTGGATTTCAACAGTATTAATAAATCGTGTATAAACACATTAAGTGAGGTTATTACTGGATATTAATAGTAATCATGTATAAACACTAAGGCATATTTAACGTACATTAGTAAATGAACAAGTTATTACTGGATTTTAATAGTAATCATGTGTAAACACTAGTTGAGTATAATCTATTGAGTAAGCCTGTTTGGAAGAGATTGCTTAACTATAATGGATAACAAATGTGTAGAAACCAGGTCAAGCATAATAACAATTGTTCTGAATAAGTGGAAAATGCAACAAATGCACATGATGGCGGCAATTGTTGCGAAAGGCAGTCAACAATGTATCACTCACGGTATACATATGCACAAGTCTTCTATGGCAGACCACAGGAAATGGGTGCCTTGCAATACAAAGACCTGTGGCAGGCTATAGATGCATTTGCCTACAATGGCAGGCAACGGGCTATGGATGCATGAGTCTATGATGGCAGACAGTGGGCAATGGATGCATTGGCCTACGATGGCAGGCGACTGGCTATGGATGCATGCGTCTACGCTGGCAGAAAGCGGGCAATGGATGCTTTGGCCTACGATGGCAGGCAACAGGCTATGGATGCATGCATCTAAGAATGGCAGACAGCAGGCAATGGATGCATTGGCCTACGATGGCAGGCGACTGGCTATGGATGCACGCGTCTACGCTGGCAGAAAGCTGGCAATGGATGCTTTGGCCTACGATGGCAGGTGGCAGGCTCTGGGTGCAAGAGTCTACGATGGCAGACAACGGGCCAAGGATGTATTAGCCTATGATGGTAGGCGGGGGGTTATGGTTGCCGCCCACAATGGTGGACTGTGGGCTACAGATGCAATGGCCTATGACAGCAAATGTCAGGCCGTGGCTATTTTCCATACATGCCAGACTACAGGCAATGGATGCAAATTGATGATGGCAGACAATATGCAACATATGCATTAGCCTACTATGGCAGGTAGCAGAAATATGAGGAGGTCTCCTGCAGATAACTATGTTGAGGTGATAGACATATACCGCCAATTGGTAACTTATGTACATGTTCGATTCAACTATGTTTTGGCATGTAATATAAAATAAGATAATAATAATTTCAACATCATGTCTACAGAGTAGTGTTACATGAAATAACGTTACATGATTACATGTTGATTATTACCCTAACTTAGGCAAAGGTTGATATATTAAACCTTTAAGTAAAATGTCTTCCTCTTTGTGAGATACATGTCAGAACATTAACAGTTACAGTTTTATGTTTCCTTTCAGTAGTTGTTATGACAGTTTATGAATCCTGAATGCTGATGGCAATGGAGTTATTTTATTTGGAACACATACATTTTTTCAAAGTAATTGTATATGATGGTATATTACAATAGCCATACTAGGAAAACTCGTACTTCATAGTTTAACGGTTCACAAAATTATGTTTTCTTTGACTCGGTAGTTCTGATGCCAGTTATGAATCCAGGCTGCTGATGGCCATGAAGACCTTGTAGTAGGATGCATACCGTCTTTCCAAACGTCTGTATAAAATCGTGATACTAACAACAGCCATTTTAAGAAGTACTAAGAACACTCATACTTCAAGTTCATTGAACATGATAAAATTAGAAGCACTCTGAACACTCGTGACTTCTAAATGTAAGCCTTGATGCAGTGGCTAAGCCTAACATAGACCATATGAAGAAGTGCTATGAACACCCGTACTTCTTCAATTAACCCTACGTAAGAGTAGAAGCACTGAGAACACTCGTGACTTCTAAATGTAAGCCTTGATGCAGTGGCTAAGCCTAACATAGACCATATGAAGAAGTGTGAACACCCCATTCTTCTTCAATTAACCCTATGTAAGAGTAGAAGCACTGAGAACACTCGTGGCTTCTAAATGTAAGCCTTGATGCAGTGGCTAAGCCTAACATAGACCATATGAAGAAGTGCTATGAACACCCGTACTCCTTCAATTAACCCTATGTAACAGTAGAAACACTGAGAACACTCGTGACTTCTAAAAGACATGTATAACCTTGATGCAGTGGCTAAGCCTAACATAGACCATATGAAGAAGTGCTATGAACACCCATACTTTTTCAATTAACCCTATTTAAGAGTAGAAGCACTGAGAACACTCGTGACTTCTAAAAGACATGTATAACCTGTTGATTAACCCTTAAACTGAAAGAAAAGCGATATATTTAGAAGACTTGTACTATTCGCTTAATAAAAACCTGTCCCGTCTACGCGAGATAGAGCTCAGACAATTTGTTTGGTGTCGCAGGAACCCCAATTCACTGGAGTTTTCAACAGTTCATATTGTTCTGCCTTTCTTGAGAAGACATTTTGGTAGACATAGAAGTGTGTACCTCCATACTGACGGTACATGTCATCGATCAAGTCGCTATAGCTATCTAGTTCCTTCCTCCTGTAAGGCTCTGTTTCACACAACACGTTCTTGTAATTCGAAAACGCTGCTCGAAACTTGTGGATGTTAAGGCTCCTGTGTAACCCGGCTTCCGTTGACCGTATGATCATTTGCTGATCACTCTGGTCAACGATCTGTATTTCATTGGCAACATTCATGCCAGGGATGAGCAGCATTGCTAAATTCACGTGTCGTTTGCGCGGCAATGTCATTCTTTAATTTTGGAGGAATGACATTAACCGCCGGGAGATCCTCGGCACGATAGAAGCACTCCATGGAGTTTTCAGGGCCTCATCTTGTGTTTCCGAGGCCGTATTTCTGTCAAAAATGTTAGAAATAACCTGATCGTTATCAGACATTCATGTGCCTCGAAAGCTTCGCCAAATTAGCCTGCATGTCGCGCATTTCTTGCCGAAATAGGCCGATGCTGCAGAATTTGTTCCTCCGTGGGCGCCGACATTTTGCTTGTGACATCATCCTTTTCGTGGTCAGGTGTTTCGTCACCTGATACGGATTTCTGTCTATTTATAGAGTTCCTTTGTTTAGTCCTGATACTGATTCACATCTATTTTTAGAATTCCTAAGTAATTAATATGCTGCTATAAGTCATGTCAGTGAATTATTACTTCACTGGTCCTGTCCAGACTGAATTACATTTCCTTGCTAATTCTGCAAGCGTCGATTGCATCTCGCGCTCTCTTTACGAAGTACCTCGACTTCCTGTTAATCCCGGAAGTCATTGTCCGACGGATCATGTGATGCAGGTGACTTGCTGCTGTCACGTGATTACCATATACGGTCATCTTTGATGCTGGCTCTTGCGGGCGACAATTGTTTGAAAACAGACAAAAAGTTTTGTGAGGAGTCGAAGATGGAAGAATCATACCCCTGCTTTATAATTCCAATCTCAGTTTGGTTGTAGTCCAGTTCTCGGGTACGGGCGGCTGATCAGGCAGTGATCGGCTCCGTCCATGACCGTTTCCGCCAGATCGGAGAACGTCGATCTCCTGGCGTTGTTTTATCCACTCTGGTCGCTTTCCCCTTGCCTCGAGAAGAGTTCCTATTGGCACTGCGACCTCTCCTGACCGACATGTTACGACGATGAGTGATGGTATGTTTTAAATGGTGATTTTTTCGAAGTAAAATCCGAGAATTTTAGAAAGTAGTGGCTGAGCTGCGATCGGAAGGGAATGCCAGATCGAGGCTTATCAGTAAAAGCTAAAAATAAATGTTGCAGAATCAGAGAATCTGCCTGGGTGTTTAAGTCTATCATGTTCTTCAAAACTACGGTTAATAAAATCAACCTACCTTTATGGAGTTTACTAGATTCAGTCTGCAGACACAACCTTATAACTCTTCAAGACTTATAGCCACTCTCCTGAAACTTTACAGGTAGGTTGTGAACATCAAGATATTACAGTGATGCTTGGTTGTTTGTATCTAACTGATGGTAGATATATGTCTGAATTGTTATTAGAGCCATGTTACCCAGTCGGAGGGTCCTTGAGTCCTCTTAAGTCTTGGTTAAAATGAATGACTCCATGAGCACCCCAATACAAAAAATGTGGGTAACCCACGTCGAAATGTTAGTCATGATGTGTATATGTTATATAATTTAGATTTGTTGAAGCACAGTTATTTTTGCCAGTTTCCCCAAGGATGGCAATTTGGCTCTTAACGCCAATCAAAAACACTTGTAAAAATACATGAATTTCAGGATTTATATTAGCATTAAACGTAGTACAGTTATGTCAAAAGTATGAAGAAATCATTACAAAATTAAGTCATTTTGGGAATTTCAATTTATATTATGATCACCGGCAAAGCTTAAACAATTTTGGTATCAATGGTTGATCTATTTATCACTTGCCATATATATATTTTTGAGCTCTACTGATTGAAGATCAGCAGACAGGTGATGGCCCAGTGGCATCTGAAAACATTTTTGTGTGATTGACTCTCCTTCCAAACTATGGCAAAAGTGATTTCTGATGACCTTATATATTAATCCCAATCGGTGCAGACTGATAAATAAACAATGGAATAGTACAATACATGGTGTTGTATCTGGCCGCGAGTGGCTAGTCGATCGTGCCACTGTGCTTTTTTGACTTTATCTTTATATAAACACAGAAACAAATGTCTATAAGCTGAATAGAACGAACCTATGTCTGCTGTTCAAGTTATGACTAACACATAAATGTCTGCATAAACCAAAGTAAAATGGTAATAGCCATTCCACGTACACACTTCATGACTCCATGACAACAATGACGTCATAATTAAAATCTAGGTAACCAAACCGACATTTTTTTAAGTGTGTTGATCTTTTTCAAAACTTTCATCCAGAAGTTTTTGAACATAGATATATTGCACATATATACACATGCACCAGACAACCACACATATGCCTAGACAACCACACATATACACATATGCCTAGACAACCACAATATAAGTCATATGCCTATCATAACCTACAATAGTCATTATAACTGCCATTAATGGCCATCACTGGCTACCATACCAGCCAGCGAAAACAACTTTCAATAGACGGTCAACCGGCTACCACCATCTACCAATAACAGCTATAATTAGATTGTTACCGGCTACCACCGGCTAGCAGGACACCAGCTACTTTGCCGGCTACCTGTGTGTATATAAAGAATGACGAAATCACTTTCACTCATTGTTGACTGCTTCTTTGTAAGCAACGAATAGCCTCTGACGAAACCGGTCACGGAATATGTTTGCCCAGCTGACTAGCAGGAGTTCCGTAGTTCCCATCAGTCACCTTCCAAACTAGCTAATGGTATTTGAAATTTCTGCGAAATCCAAGAAAGCTGCCATGACTTGACATTGCCAATGTTTAACAAACTATCCTTGGTGAAATGAGACTGCTTGACCCTGTTCAGTTTAGACAAAAACCATTGAAAACGTCTCTACATGTACTACTTTCATTTGTTTGGTTGAAATTGTTTCCAGAGCAAGCACCTGCTTGTAGAAATGCCCTTTACGGCAAAAATTGAACTTAAAACCATAGAAATGCTTATTGTGTGTACATAATTACAATGTAGAATTTACATCTGGATTTTGAACCTGAATGTTAGTATTATATAAAAAGTTTAATATGAAACAGGTGCCATTGTATAGATCCAATTCATTATTTGAAATGTACAATAAAGACAGATTGATTGTGTTAATGGTCCGAATTAATGGTTATATTCAAGGAATTTGCTGACCGTAAACCTTATAAGAAAACTCAGATCTACCATGAAACTAAAACTTCATTTGAAAGACATTGTAAACCATGGAATTAATTAAAATATCTTAAAATATCTTCTGAAAAGACAAGTTAAATATAAGTAAAACTACTATTTTAAAGTATGCCAAGTCAAGTACAAAAAAAAATCAAAAAAATCCAAGAATTGCAGCAGACGTGTACTGTGACATCATAGCTTCCGTATCTGATTAGAACGTGCAGATTAATCATTTGGTTTATATTATAAATGTTTTTCTAGGGTAAACCAGTTGGAACTCCAGATCCTGGCATTTATTTCCGTATCATCAAAGAACACAATGTGGCTGGATTATTTGTGGCCCCAACAGCTCTACGTGCGATAAGACGTGAGGTTTGTAGTAACATTGCTGGCATGCTCAAAAATAAAGTATTACAAATTAATAGAATAGATATTATAAAAACATGTTCTGGTTTTGAAGCAGTTTCCAGCAAAATTTGGAATGTGAAATTTACTAAATAATTATTGTTCAGTAGACTAAAAATGAAAACCTCTTAAAAATAAAAACAGTTTTTTGGGGAAATGATCTGTCTCCCTGCGTATACACAGAACATATAGGTTGCTTCAGTCTTCTCCATACAACATCGAACAATGGAACTACCTTGTCGATTTCCAGAATCCGGTATTTTAAACCATTATGGAATTTGATGAGGCAATTCTGATGCACACCATGCTGAATGGAAAGGACTGAACGATGAATTCATTTGCATATTGATTACACTGGTATAATTTAGGGTACGTACAAGTACACCAAAAGTGCATTCCGTTTTGTTTGTGTTCCGTTTGCGCTCCGTTTGCATTTCATTTTTATAAATGCATTTTTAGATCACCTGAGCCGATCTATTGGGATCACTTTTCGTCTGTCGTCATCATTCTTCAAACAACTTTTCCTCAGAAACCGCTTCGCTAATTTTGACCAAACTTCACTTGGATTATTCTTAGATGAATGCTTTTTAGATTTGTTAAAATTAGTTCAGCGTGATATCCAAGATGGCCACCATTATCATATATGGTCGAAACCTTCAAAATCTTCTCCAGAACCGCTGGACAGCTTTCAACAGTTTTTCTTTTAAAATAATCCCCAATGCCTAGACTATCAAATTTATTCAAATGAAGTCCCCGGGGTCAAAAATGGTCATGCCCCGAGGGTCCAAAGTTTGTATATTGAGATTTTGCATGTTTTTAATATAGACATACAGGAAAAAAAATATAAAAAAATCTTCTTCTCTGAAACCACAAGGCACAGAGCTCTCATGTATTACATGTAGCATCAGCTTATGGTCCTCTACTAAGTTTGTTCAAATTGTGACCCTGGGGTAAAATTTGTCCACGCCCCGGGGGGCACAGTTTTACATAGACTTATATAGGAAAACAAATTAAAATATATTTTTCTCGGAAACTACAAGAGCCAGAGGTTTTATATTTTGCATTTACTATAAGCTTATTATAAGCTGCCCAAGGTGTTACACTCTAGCACCTTCATTTTGTATTTGAAATTTACCAAACTTTGTCAGTGTCTTTATATCAATGTTGTTATACACAACAGAGCCCACATTTCTTGAACAATCTTAACCAAACTTGCACAGATTGTATATGACCATAAGATTTCGAAGAAGTTTGATAATGTGCCAATACTCACGTGATCGCTTTAGGGCCATCTTGGCCCTCTTGTTTTAAAATGAATGCATTCAGCGTTTATACACAAAACTATGCGTTCATTGAAATGCACGGAATGAATGCACAGATGTGTGTGTTTAAATGCACAAACGGAGAAAATGCATTTGTGTTCATTCATTTAGAATTTACCAATCGCAGCATCTCTCACGATTAAATTGCACATGATATCCAGTCATGCAATTTTTATCACGAGTCGGCGACTAATGTTTATGTGATCATATTGAAGAATGTGTCCATTTGTTGACATTATTTGGTGGTGCACATTGATGATTATTCTGTTTTCTTCCGTTTTTCTGTTAGTTTCATCAAAAATGTAACATATATGACTCTATATAACAATATGCCGGCTGTTTTTACATTATTTTAGTTTTATATTGAAATAATATAAGGTTTGTGCTACACAATAAATATAATATTTCCCATTTTGAATCAGTAAAAATGAAAGTAAATGTGTAATTGTGCTTAAAACACACCATTTCTACAGAGTTTATATTAAAATACTGAAAAATGCACTTCGTTTAAATCAAGACTTGCAGATTTGTTTTTATTTTGCTATGAAAGGGATTTCATGTTGAGTCTTTCACCAGATACCCAGGCAGATGTTATTGAAGCTTTTAATGACACCTCTCGGTATCTGGATGACATACTGAACATTGACCACCCTTTTCTTTCCAACTATGGTTGATAATATTTATCCTAAAGAACTTCAGCTTAATAAAGCTAATATATCTGATAATAACGCTTCTTTTCTTGATTTAGATCTCTCGATTGAAAATGGTCAGAAAATAGCAAAATGTTTGACAAGAGAGATGATTTTAATTTTGACATTGTTAATTACCCCCACTTGGATGGGGATGTTCCCCGAGCAATTTATTATGGGGTATATGTGTCTCAACTTATTAGTTTTTCAAGAGCTTGTACTCGAGTTGAGGACTTTAATATTCGTAATCTTTGTATAACTAAAAAGCTACTCAATCAGGGTTACCGTTACCATAAACTTCGTAAAACCTTTGCAGAATTTTATTATCGTAACCATGATCTTCTTTCCAAATATAAAAGTAATTTAAGGACTCTTCTGCGACAAGGACTATCACGACCTGACTTCTATGGTGATGTGATTTATAAACTTCGTAAGAATCTTGGTCATGATCACTTTTATACTATCTTTGTTAAACTTGTTAAAAAGTTTATCAAAAGAGGTTATGACCCTATCATTTTGCAACGTACTGCATGCTTGGTGGTGGACCCTTTTACAGTTTGCCACTATGCTTTCCTCTTTAATTGTACGATGACCCGACAGGCTGTGGACCCTATGATGACGCCTACCTAAAGCCCATTGGGACGGTGGCGTTTGATGTTTGTCTATGATCTTTCCTGTTGTGCCCTTAATGGTTTATTCTCTTGTTGCTCTGGCTTCTGCCAAGTCATTGAGTACCTTCATTGTGGCTTTCTAGGCTATTGTTTTTAGCTCAACTGATCAGAGATCAGCGGAGCTTATGCCGTGGTGCGGCGTCCGTCGTCCGTCCGTCTGTCCGTCTGTCCGTCTGTCCGTCTGTCTGTCCGTAAACTTTTATTTGTAGCGACTTCACAGCTGAAACTACTGGATGGATATTCATGAAACTTTACAGAAATGTTGCCCATAAAGTCTAGTTGATCCTAGCAAAAATTCATGTTGATGTGAAATCCAAGATGGCCGCCAAAGCTAAAAATAGAGTTTTAAAATACAAGTTTGTAGCGACTTCTTCTTGAAAACTATAAGTGATATTGATATGGGACTTTTTCTAAAATGATCAGCATGACATGATGTTGATCCTAGTCAAAAATCGTTTTGATTCAACGTTAAACATGGCTGCCAGCGGCCATCTTTGTTTACATAGAGTTATATAGTAAAAACTTGTAGCGACTACTTCTCTGAAACTACTTGGCGGATTGTCATGAAACTTTACAGGAATGTTGCTCTTGATGTCTAATTGATCCTAGAAAAATTTCAGGTCGGCCGGAAATTCAAGATGGCCGTCACAGCTAAAAATAGATTTTTAAAAAATAAGTTTGTAGCGACTACTTCTTGAAAACTATAAGTGATATTGATATGGGACTTTTTCTAAAATGATCAGCATTACATGATGTTGATCCTAGTCAAAAATCGTTTTGATTCAACGTTAAACATGGCTGCCAGCGGCCATTTTTGTTTACATAGAGTTATATAGTAAAAACTTGTAGCGACTACTCCTCTGAAACTACTTGGCGGATTGTCATGAAACTTTACAGGAATGTTGCTCTTGATGTCTTATTGATCCTATCAAAATTTCAGGTCGGCCGGAAATTCAAGATGGCCGTCACAGCTAAAAATAGATTTTTAAAAAATAAGTTTGTAGCGACTACTTCTTGAAAACTATAAGTGATATTGATATGGGACTTTTTCTAAAACGATCAGCATGACATGATGTAGATCCTTGTGGAAAATTATTTTGATTCGACGTTAAACATGGCTGCCAGTGGCCATCTTTGGTTACATAGAGTTATATAGTAAAAACTTGTAGCGACTACTCCTCTGAAACTACTTGACGGATGTTCATGAAACTTCACAGGAATGTTGCACTTGATGTCTAGTTGATCCTTGAAAAATTTCAGGTCGGCCGGAAATTCAAGATGGCCGCCACAGCTAAAAATAGATTTAAAATAAATAAGTTTGTAGCGACTACTTCTTCAAAACAATAAGAGATATTGATATGGGACTTTTTCTAAAATGATCAGTATGACATGATGTTGGTCCTTGTCGAAAATCGTTTTGATTTGACCTTAAACATGGCTGCTTTGTTTACATAGAGTTATATAATGAAAACTTGTAGCGACTACTTCTTTGAAACTACCTGACGGATTTTCATGAAACTTCACAGGAATGTTGCTCTTAATGTCTTATTGATCTTAGCAAAATTTCAGGTCGGCCGGAAATTCAAGATGGCCGCCACGGTTAAAAATAGATTTTCAAAAAACAAGTCTGTAGCGACTACTTCCTGAAATCAAAATCAATCAGTAGAGCTTCAAGGTCATTGACCTCTTGTTATGTATTATATTTACACGAGCATATTTGTGTGTTACTTATATTGCCTATTGATGCTGCCTTGTTGGTTAGAGATTAGATCATGGCGGGGATTTCTTTATTTACACTGTCCTGTTTTAATGGGATGACAGTAGGGTAAGTGTGAGGTTTGGTGCACCCTAGAACCGGATTAAACCCCCAGTGGCCTTTGTTGCCACTGACCGTTCCAAGGCGGTAGCACTATTGTCAACCCTTTTGTGTTTGTGATGTCGCTTGCATTTTTTATTACTTTTGCCTTCTCGTTTGCGAGTTTGTTTTTGTGTTTTGTGGTTGATTGTCGTCCTTGAATGCTGCTTTCCCTGTCCGATATTTTTATCTGTATCAACTAAAAAGGATAATACTGGAAGCTATCCAAAATAGCGAAATGCATTTGCGTTTGTTGCGTTTTCTGCATTTAGTGTTTTAAAAAAAGCATTCATTATCCATTTTTTAAAACGCTGAAAACAAACGAAACAAACGCAACGAATGAAATGCATTTTTAGCTTATGCCGTGGTGCGGCGTCCGTCGTCCGTCCGTCTGTCCGTCTGTCCGTAAACTTTTATTTGTAGCGACTTCACAGCTGAAACTACTGGATGGATATTCATGAAACTTTACAGAAATGTTGCCCATAAAGTCTAGTTGATCCTAGCAAAAATTCATGTTGATGTGAAATCCAAGATGGCCGCCAAAGCTAAAAATAGAGTTTTAAAATACAAGTTTGTAGCGACTTCTTCTTGAAAACTATAAGTGATATTGATATGGGACTTTTTCTAAAATGATCAGCATGACATGATGTTGATCCTAGTCAAAAATCGTTTTGATTCAACGTTAAACATGGCTGCCAGCGGCCATCTTTGTTTACATAGAGTTATATAGTAAAAACTTGTAGCGACTACTTCTCTGAAACTACTTGGCGGATTGTCATGAAACTTTACAGGAATGTTGCTCTTGATGTCTAATTGATCCTAGAAAAATTTCAGGTCAGCCGGAAATTCAAGATGGCCATCACAGCTAAAAATAGATTTTTAAAAAATAAGTTTGTAGCGACTACTTCTTGAAAACTATAAGTGATATTGATATGGGACTTTTTCTAAAATGATCAGCATTACATGATGTTGATCCTAGTCAAAAATCGTTTTGATTCAACGTTAAACATGGCTGCCAGCGGCCATCTTTGTTTACATAGAGGTATATAGTAAAAACTTGTAGCGACTACTCCTCTGAAACTACTTGGCGGATTGTCATGAAACTTTACAGGAATGTTGCTCTTGATGTCTAATTGATCCTGTCAAAATTTCAGGTCGGCCAGGAAATTCAAGGTGGCCGTCACAGCTAAAAATAGATTTTTAAAAAATAAGTTTGTAGAGACTACTTCTTGAAAACTATAAGTGATATTGATATGGGACTTTTTCTAAAATGATCAGCATGACATGATGTAGATCCTTGTGGAAAATTATTTTGATTCGACGTTAAACATGGCTGCCAGTGGCCATCTTTGGTTACATAGAGTTATATAGTAAAAACTTGTAGCGACTACTCCTCTGAAACTACTTGACGGATGTTCATGAAACTTCACAGGAATGTTGCTCTTGATGTCTGGTTGATCCTAGAAAAATTTCAGGTCGGCCGGAAATTCAAGATGGCCGCCACAGCTAAAAATAGATTTAAAATAAATAAGTTTGTAGCGACTACTTCTTCAAAACAATAAGAGATATTGATATGGGACTTTTTCTAAAATGATCAGTATGACATGATGTTGGTCCTTGTCGAAAATCGTTTTGATTTGACCTTAAACATGGCTGCTTTGTTTACATAGAGTTATATAATGAAAACTTGTAGCGACTACTTCTTTGAAACTACCTGACGGATTTTCATGAAACTTCACAGGAATGTTGCTCTTAATGTCTTATTGATCTTAGCAAAATTTCAGGTCGGCCGGAAATTCAAGATGGCCGCCACGTTTAAAAATAGATTTTCAAAAAACAAGTCTGTAGCGACTACTTCCTGAAATCAAAATCAATCAGTAGAGCTTCAAGGTCATTGACCTCTTGTTAAAATACAGATTGTGCAGTGTTCGTTCTGCGTTCATTTTCCGTTTGTTAAGCGTTCGTTCTGCTTTCGTTCTGCATTTATTTGGGGTACTTAACGCAACTAGATCTGTATATAATGGCTTTATTACACTCCCACACCACAAGTTATTTGATAAATTAATTTATATTTACATACTTGATGCAGTCATATAACAACAAGAACAACAACAAAGATCAGTTAAGAAGTGAAAGAGCTAGGATGTGAACAAAGCAAAATAAACCATTATTCAATAAATCAAGGGCCATAAATATTGTGAACTATTTCGATCTACTGTGCATTTCAGGGTGCCTAGACATCGAATATGAATCAAGATTTTTATATGTTTTCATACCTGATATGATTGAATAAAATATAAAATTCATACTGAACAAATGTTCCTGTTATTTACAGGATCCAGAAGGCAACTATGGGAAGAAGTTCAAGCCAATGCACATGTAGGTGCTCTATTTCAAGCTCTTATACACATTATCATTCCATATTCCTATATTTAATACATGTTTCTATAAGTTCCTTTTAACTTTCCTGGTAATAAGAGAAAACATGACAGAGCCTTCGATACCCAATAACAATAAACCAGCAGCCAGCACGTTAACAAACCATAGTCATTATGCAACCCTCATGTAATATAGTAGACTAACCAAAATGTCATTGCTCACCAAGATGGTCTGTTTGTTGTTAGTGTATACCAAAATGACATTGCTCAGCCAAGATGGGCTGTTTTTTATTGGTGTATACCAAAATGTCATTGCTCAGCCAAGATGGGCTGTTTGTTATTGGTGTATACCAAAATGTCATTGCTCAGCCAAGATGGGCTGTTTGTTATTGGTGTATACCAAAATGTCGTTGCTCAGCCAAGATGGGTTGTTGTTGTTGGTGTATAACAAAATGTCATTGCTCAGCCAAGATGGGCTGTTTGTTGTTGGTGTATACCAAAATGTCATTGCTCAGCCAAGATGGGCTGTTTGTTATTGGTGTATATTCTGTAACAGGTTTGTGTCATGTTGTAGGTTCTGAAACAGGTTTTTTATCATCTTGTAGGTTCTGTAAAATGTTTGTATCATCTTGTAGGTTCTGTAACATGTTTGTATCATCTTGTAGGTTCTGTAACATGTTTGTTTCATGTTGTAGGTTATGTAACATGTTTGTGTCATGTTGTATATTCTGTAACAGGTTTGTGTCATGTTGTAGGTTCTGAAACAGGTTTTTATCATCTTGTAGGTTCTGTAACATGTTTGTGTCATGTTGTAGGTTATGTAACATGTTTGTGTCATGTTGTATATTCTGTAACAGGTTTGTGTCATGTTGTAGGTTCTGAAACAGGTTTTTATCATCTTGTAGGTTCTCTAACATGTTTATGCTATGTTGTAGGTTCTGTAACATGATTGTGTCATTTTGTAGGTTATGTAACATGTTTGTGTCATATTGGAGGTTCTCTAACATGTTTATGCTATGTTGTAGGTTCTGTAACATGTTTGTGTCATGTTGTAGGTTATGTAACATGTTTATGCTATGTTGTAGGTTCTGTAACATGATTGTGTCATTTTGTAGGTTATGTAACATGTTTGTGTCATATTGGAGGTTATGTAACATGTTTGTGTCATGTTGTAGGTTCTGTAACATGTTTGTGCTATGTTGTAGGTTATGTAACATGTTTGTGCCATGTTGTAGGTTCTGAAACAGGTTTGTATCATGTAGGTTCTGTAACATGTTTGTGCTATGTTGTAGGTTATGTAACATGTTTGTGTTATGTTGTATATTCCATAACAGGTTTGTGTCATGTTGTATGTTCTGAAACAGGTTTGTATCATGTTGTAGGTTCTCTAACATGTTTATGCTATGTTGCAGATTCTGTAACATGTTGTATCATCTTATAGGCTCTGTAACATGTTTGTGTCATGTTGGAGGTTATGTAACATGT
>JAWPHD010023710.1:0-21388 GCA_037043455.1 Cyrtodaria siliqua
TATATATGTATATACGAAACCATCACCATAACAAATGTTTGTCATTTTCGTGGTATTTTAAGTAAAAGCTTAAAACAACTTAGTAGAAAGCAAATCAAGAGCAACTAGCAGTTGAGGATGAATATATAAAAATCTAAACATACACTGTACAGTCTGGTGGGATCAGGTCTACATGGAGCAAAACGATTATATCCAGAGACATCTTTGTCGCTACTACAAACATATATACTTCCTGTGCTCACATATAGACTTGAAATCATCATTCGTACAGGGAAAGCATTTATAACAACTGAAACTCAATATAAAAAAGATTATAAAACAAATATTATGACTACCAACTCCAACAGCAGATCCAGCTATCTACATGCTGTCAGGCCTACTACCCATGGAAGCTGTTATCCATAAGAAAGTTGTTTTATTATATGGCAACATCACAAGACTACCAGAAACTTCTATTGAACTCAAAGTAGCAAAGAAACAACTGCAAAACATACTCGCATAGCTCACTTACTCCTCCTCCGTTGTTTTGTAGTGAGCTATGCGAGTATTAATGCGGTATCATCGTAAATACCGCCGTGTTATACACCAGTCGATGGGTTTATTCGCTGCCTATATGGTTTTCATAATTGCACATGTAATGCTAAGGTAGCAATGAACAGTTTCTTTGAGTTTTTCACTTTGATAACGCAATCTTAAAATAGCAGCAGTGAGACGTCTATTGTAATGCACACGTTAACGCACACACATCCCTTACATGTGAACACCTGTATTTATGTGCTGATGTGTACTTCTAGCACGTCGTGGTCCAAAGTTGAATTGTAATCAGTATGTAAGGCAAATCAAGGTATTTGAACAGAGAGAAGCTAGGTCGCCCACCTTGATTCAAAATGTTTGGTCGGAACAACTGATGGTAAAACTCGGGAAGAATGTGTCTGGTAAGAAAAAAACCGGTCGTGGCGTGTTTACGACAACATTATTTTTTTCAATATTGTTTTAACACCCGTGACTTGATATGTTATTATGTTAAACTTCGTATCCAGTCCCTACCCAGATATATGCTATTTCCTCTCGGCAGCTATTTTACGCTTGCGTAAAACTTTGCTTGTATGACTTTTATATCTGGCTATGGTTAACAGACTGTGACTCATGTAAGTGGCAATACGCATGCTTTACGACTTGAATTCCTAGAGAACTGGTCTGAAAAACTTGAATGGTATAAACACGTATTTTGTAATGTTGAAAGGTTACCATTTCACTTGCTGAAATGACATTTTCGTAAACCAGTCTACTGAAATGTAGCATGTAATCCATTCGCAACATCTCGTACACTGCTTTGCGGGATCCCGAAGAATGACGACGGGATTGGCCGAGCGTTCACGATTGGTATGTAATCATTACTATTATATGTATAATAGCGACGAAACATTCAGAAGTCTCAATAGTGCAGTTGGTCGAGGCGCCGTGTTAGTGCCCAGGAAGGTAGGGTGATTTCCCTTTTTTTTTTTTTTTTTAAATTTTCATTGATTTATATTATTCCTTTACATTTTTCACTTTGATAACGCAATCTTATAATTACACATGGTAACAGTGAACAGTTTATATGTGTTGTAATGTACACTCTAACGCACACGTGAACAATTGTATTTCTGTGGTGATGTGTACTGCTAGCACGTCGTATTACAAGGTAATTGTAATCAATATGTAAGGCATGTCAAGGTTTTTGAACAGAAAGAAGCGAGGTCGCCCACATTGATATAAAATGCTTGGTAGGAAGAACTGATGGTAAAAATCGGGAAGAATGTAAGGAAAAACGGTCGTGGCGTGTTTATGTCTCCGTGACAACATTTGATTTTTTCAATATTGTTTTAACACCCGTGACTTGATCTATTATTATGTTAACTTCTTGTCTCTCGGCAGCTATTTTACGCTTGCGTAAAACCTTGCTTGTATACTTATGTTTCATGTTTTCCTCCAAAGTATGCACTCCTCACTCGCCCACAAACACTTGTTTGCAATATTCGGGAATGGAAAACTTGGTCAAGTTCGATACCAAGAGTGGCCGTAGCACGTGTGTCATAAGTCGATGGTCGATAGTAAGATGCGATGGTAAGACGCGATGGTCGATGGTAATATGGTCGATGGTAAGATTCGATGGTAAGATGCGATGGTCGATGGTAGGATGCGATGGTCGATGGTAAGATGCGATGGTCGATGGTAAGATGCGATGGTCGATGGTAAGATGCGATGGTAAGATGCAATGGTCGATGGTGAGATGCGATGGTAGATGGTCCATCGCATCTTACCATCGACCATCGCATCTTACCATCGCATCTTACTATCGACTATTTATGTAAGTTATTACTGATCGCTGGTAATATGCGATGGTAAGATGGCCCTAACAGGATACTGTAGCAATCGGTAAAATTTTCTGTTGATTAAAATCGGCGATTGACTGTCGTTTGTTTGAGTGAAACCGGACATGCGCACTGAAGCAGTCTGTTTCATTGTGTTGAGCAGTAATTGATCTGAAGGGCGGATCTGGTAGGAATTTGCGGTTCTATGAGAACAGTTAGTTGTTGTATTCTGTCTTAAAGAAACAAAACCGTTTATCAAAACTCTATCCAGGTGTGCACGCTCGACGTTCCAGTTTTAGGGTTAGTGGATTTGACCTGCCTGGTTAGATCAATTTGTATTGTGTATAGAGTTTGCATTTGCAAAATATGTAGGTTATATATCTACCTCGTGATTCAATATCTGTTGTAAAATGTGCCTGTTGATGGCGAGATAGGGACTTTAAGATGTATATACGGCTGACTGGTGTTTTATTAGGTACACGTCTATGAGTACACGTATTAGGTAGGTCATCGATTTTTATTTTTTATATTTTTTACCAGCTTTATTTACTAATTTTATATTCACTCTATTTTGCATACTAATCAACACTATATGGACAGGTATGCAGAAATTGCCCGTTTAGGTATAGTACTAACCCCTACCCAACATTAAATATTAAACCACCTGAATAGCAAGGGTAATTTTACACACTCCATTTATATATATAATTGATGAGCATAAGCCAGTGTGTATGTACGGACAATCATACATGTTTTTACAAGTCTAAAATATCCAATCCATTTATTGTTTTAAAACACATACAGCTTCTTTTCGGAATCGATATCGAACAATCGATGTTACGTTTTTGAATTCTACATATGGTAAGAAAATTTATTATTATTATTATTATTATTTTGCTAAAAAAATAAGATTTAAGTTTTTGTCAACCTCTCACATTCATCTGTATTTGAAAGCAAAATGAGACGAACAAAACGTTTTCCTCGTTTTTAAAATTAAACTTAGAGGTAAATTATATGCTAACTTCGGTTGTTTGTATGCTACGAAGTGTAGCGGGCAGCATATAGGGTTACCCTTGACCGTCCGTCCGTCATCGTACGTACATAAATGTTGTTATATTCATATAGTTCGTTAAGGTTTATGTAATGCCTTTTAAATCAAATTGTGTCACTTGAATTATATTGAATTACTAACATGTGTCTACATTTTTGCACAACTTCGAAATATAAAATATATATAAACAATTTAGGTAGTAGGACAAACTATAGTGGAATATTTTCAGGAAAACATGTTTAGATAATCGTTGTTTCATTAAATTTTCCATTCCACAACACTATTTATAAACAGTTCCATTCATCATTTGTTGTCAAGACTATAATCGTTTTCATAACAATGGTTAGTGTGTACTTGTATTTGGATTTGGATACCAGTTTTATGTTCATAACAAAGAAATATTGAGAAAGACAAAATGTGATTAAAAAATTAATGTAAATGAGCTTATTTTACTATATCTTGTCTCTACTACCTAGATTTGTATGTAAATGTTTTATATTGAAATTATGTTTAAACATACTTAGAATAAAGGCAGAATTACAAAACAAAACCATTTATCAAAACTCTATCCAGATGTGCACGCCCGATGTTCCAGTTTTGGGGTTAGGGGGTTTGACCTGCCTGGTTATAGCAGTTTGTATTGTGTTTATAGAGTTTGCATTTGCAAAATAAGTAGGTTATATATCTACCTCGTGATTCAATATCTGTTGTAAAATGTGCCTGTTGATGGCGAGATAGGGACTTTAAGATGTATATACGGCTGACTGGTGTTTTATTAGGTACACGTCTATGAGTACACGTATTAGGTAGGTCATCGATTTTGATTTTTATATTTTTTACCAGCTTTGTTTATTTTTATTTCATATTCACTCTATTCTGCACAAAACATACATTTATTAATCGATAGGTATGCAGAAATTGCCCGTTTAGGTATAGTACTAACCCCTACCCAACATTAAATATTAAACCACCTGAATAGCAAGTGTAATTTTACACACTCCATTTATATATATATTTGATGAGCATAAGCCAGTGTGTATGTACGGACAATCATACATGATTTTACAAGTCTAAAATATTCAATCCATTTTATTGTTTTAAAACACATACAGCTTCTTTTCGGAATCGATATCGAACAATCGATGTTACGTTTTGAATTCTACATATGGTAAGAAAATGTATTATTATTATTATCATTATTTTGCTAAAAAAACAAGATTTAAGTTAGTTAACCTCTCATATTCATCTGTATTTAAAAGCAAATAGAGACGAACAAAACGTTTTCCAACTTTCGTTTTTAAAATTAAACTTAGAGGTAAATTATATGCTAACTTCGGTTGTTTGTATGCTGCGAAGTGTAGCGGTCATATAGTGTTACCCTTGACAGTCCGTCCGACATCGTACGTACACAAATGTTGTTATATTCAAATAGTTCGTTAAGGTTTATGTAATGCCTTGTAAATCAAATTGTGTCACATTGAATTATATAGAGAATTTGAAAAGCAGTAGAACTGAAATATGTCTACATTTGTACACAATTTTCGCAATATAAAATATGTGTAGTAGGAGTAAAATAGAGTGGAATATGTTTAGGCCAGCATGTTTAGATAATCTTTGTTTTATTCAGTTTTCCATTCCACAGCACTAATTATAAACAGTCCATTCATTCTTTGTTGTGAACACATTAATCGTTTTTAGAATGTTCGCTGAACAATGGTTAATGTTTATTTGTATTTGGATACCAATTTTGTGTTCATAACAAAGAAATATTGAGAAAGTTAAAATGTGATTAAACATTTAAATGGATTTATTTTACTATATCTTGTCTCTACTACATAGAGTTGTATGTAAAGATTTTATATGGGAAATTATGTGTAAACATACTTAGACGTGTATTAGTTCTAATATTCTGCAAATTCCCTATATAATTCAGTTTGATTTACTAAGGCAAAACATGAACCTTAATTCCATTTCTCAGCCACCAGAAGCCGTATAGTTTTCAAACCTCACACATGTTTACATTTATTTGACAGTATGTGGGGTTGGTTGTAGAGGGGTGGGTGTGGTGGAGGGCGGTGGGATCGGGGGGATGATTGCCATGGGAAAAATTATGCCCTGTGTACCCTTAAACATATAAATATTATAAAGCAAGGAAGAAACTTTTGAAATGCACAAGGTATAATTTGGAGAGAGAGTCAATTGTGCGTAAGCATGAGGAAATGGAATGGTTGGATGGGAGCCGGTGATGCTATATAGGAGCAGATACTATATAGATTCTCTGTTCATATACACAGAGAAACAGAAACATATTTAAAACAAAACTGTAGGGTGGCAGTATGTGTGGCGTAACACAGAAACATTTAAAACAAAAACAAACAAAACATAGTCCTCCCACACACACTCATCACACACACACACACCAAAACGCGTGAGGCGTGAGAATTGGTTTCAATTTGAAGTAGACAAGAAAAACGATTGTATAACTCTTGGGTTTGGGTTGACGTGGTGGGTTTTGTTGGTTTTCTTAAGGAGAAGGGGGATGGGATTGAGGATGGCAGTATGCACCATAATCACGGTGTAAGAGTAACATCACAGAAATAGTTACTTTTTTTAACATCATTGGATGAGGACTGATGTTATCATTTAAGAAAAAAAAATGATTTGAAAGTGCACCCCTCATGCACCATATTTATGATGTAAGAATAAGCAAAACTAACAACTAAAAAATATTTAAATTCTCACCTCCAACCCCACGGAAAATGAGGATTGGTTATTTCTGAAGAATAAAATACTAAAAAAAGAGAAGAAAATACAAAAAAAAACAAAAAACATTTTGTAGTTCGCCCAACCCCCTATGAAGGGAGCCCATACTCCTATATGGTTGAGATATGAATAAAAAGCATAAACATATTTGTTCAGTAACAACGGATTGTATGTTTACATTTACCAAAATTATTGCATATTTTATATGATATGTTATTTCTTAATATATTGTATTGACACTATTTAAACAAATAGACTTCTTTATAGTACTAAAACGTGCAATTAATATACACTGATGTAATTAAATCCACCATCCTTACCAAACGTGCATGTCCATTTTAAATCGATCGCGATTTAACTGAATGGTTTCGATTTTATATATTTTGTTTACGATTTAAATAAATCGACGTTCGATTTACTAACTGAGCAACCTTTTTTAAATTTAATCTACAACACATCGCTAAATATGAACAAATATTATGCGCCGATTTGAACTGGTTATGCACAGTTAACATTGCGTGAAATGATTCGGTTTTAATTAAATTGTTACACAGTATATCCAACGTCGATTTACACACACAATAAAAAACAACAACAAAACAACAACAAAACAAAAAAACAATAAAAAAAACAACAACACAAAACAATATAATAACACAACAAACAAAAAACAACCACCAACAACAAAAGAAAAAAACAAAAACAAAATGTGTTAGGCCTTAATAGTTTTTTTCACCAACAGCGCTCATATATATCAGCAAATTCAATTTGATGATGGCAGATAACAACGGATTAGAAATATTAATATACGGTTTCTCATATACCTATACGATACACTTGGAGAAAGGCGGTGTGGGGCATGGGCGGGTGGGGGTAGTGATTTGCCTGTGTGGGTGTTGGGGGAGGTGGAGTGGAATCTTCTTTCGTCATACGACACAGATTGCGGATAACCAATACAGGTAAATACATAACCCTTGCTCACCTCTTATAAAATCGCGTATAAACCAGTGTGTATGTATTCCCAATCAATTATGGTCTTACAAGTCTAAGATATCCAATCAGATTTATTGTTATAAAAGACATACGGTTTCCTTTTGGAATCGATATCTAGAGGACACGGAAGTATCGTATATGTACACTTATCAAACACTCGATGTTACGCTGATGGTAAGGTAATGTATTGTTATTGTTTTGTTAAAAAATGATTTTTAGTTTGTTAACCTATCACGTTCACGAATGAAAAGCAAATAGAGACGAACAAAACAGGTTTTCCTACTTTCATTTTTAAAAGTGAAGTAGAGTTTAGATGTAGATTACTATTTTTGTCTGTATTTGAATACTATTTGAGTAAACTACCACACTGATTGTCATCGAATACATTTGTCATTTGTCACATACAACTATTCTCCATGGGTGCTAAGTTGATAGCTTTAGTTAAAGGGACACATGACAATATTGATGTTTTAAAACTCGCGGCGTCCCGTTAGTTTTTCTTAATAATTTGCATTTTTATATATCATTAATATTAAATATTAAAAAATAAAAAGGAAATTGTTTTTGCATATTACTGTTTATTATAATTCGTCAATAATATATTAAAAAATATATAGTAGAATAACAGATAAACTGGGTGGTGGTGGGTGTGGTGGGGGTCTCATACCAAGTTAACATACAATTGAATTTGCTGATATCAGTCGACAGTAAATTAAAAACACACACTGAAAACAGTTAAACTCGAGAACGACTCGGCATAGCCACCTCCTGTCCTTAACCCAAATACACACTCATTTAATTAGAAAAAAATATTCATTCTTCCCACTGGCAGTTGTCCAGTGGAATAAACTGCCAGCAAGCATTGTTATGGTGCCAACCCTGACCAGTCCTTGACTCAGTTCAAGGTGGCAGTGAGTTCTGTCCATCATGTTAGTCGTAGATGATCATGAACACTGTTTTTATCCTGCTTTTACTATTCAATCCCCTTTAAATTAACACTATCATCTTTTTATCTCACTTTCAAACTGTCCTGTCTATCACACTTTTACTTATATTTTCGCTAATATGCACTGACGCGTACCTCCACAGCTTCCTCTTAAGAGGGTGATGGAGTATATAAAGAAAAAAAGAAAGAAAGTTAACAGTACATCTAATAACAGATCCCCCCCACCCCATAACTTGTATATCATTGTCCCTTACAACGTCAACATTATACAGCGCTTTAATCTTGTTTCACTTAAATATTTTCAGTCAATAACCAAACAAACTGGATGGTTTACAACTAAATATAACGAGTATTGCTTTTAATTTTGACATTAATGATACTTAACACATGTCATGCCATCAATTATTTCGTTACAGGATTATTTTTGACATCTAACATCTGTCAGAAATAACCTTATCAGCCTTAACAAACAGTCTAAGGGCAAACTGCCCACGACAAAATGTCAGACCATGGACAAGTACCGGGACAGACTCGGGAGACACAAACCCAGAGTCAAGGCGAAGATCGTAGTCTTCCCTCCGATCAAAATGGCAGTGGAGAAAAACTGCCTGGAAGGTATATAGGTACTTACCATCAACACCCATTCTACTACTCTGTTTACTTGAAAGACTCCCAGCAGTCCACAGATGAGGAACATGCTGGTGCATATGGAATCGACGTTGGTCCTCATGAACCAATTCCTGAAGGGATCTCTAAACCAGAGTGCCCCGTTTATTTGGACACACATGGGAATCCTATGCTCTTACCGGGTTTTGATGGCCCTTTTTATCCACAAAGCCAAACTAGATATGGACAGGGACACTTTAATTTGGAACGTGGTTCTGCAGACGCAGACGATACTAAGCCAACTAAGATACTGGTCACCAACCTTCCTTCATTGCTTCCAGCGGACCAATACAGGGAGTTTCTGGAGATATTCTTTGAGTATAAAAGAAAGCAAGACGACGAACGAACAGTAATAAGAGTAGAACTGGGCGAGGATGCTTCAACCGCAGTTGTTGAGTTCGAAGAGCCGACTGGTATGTATTAACTTTGAATTGCTAGGAAACGTTTTATGCTCAGTTAAGTATTTGTCATGTTATACCGTCAAGTTTAATTAAAATGAGTAACTGTGTACATTTGTTAGTAATCGAGTTAAGTGGTGAGCGAGAAAGTGTGTAAGATGGTAATTGGGTAAGAGTGTAACTATTTAATTCAATTCTTTATTCAGCACAACCATTATAATGTTTTTTATCAACACAGTATGTAATATAGTTAATGGCTTAACAGGTAAATGGGAAAACTGGTTGAATTAGCTATGACATTTTGTAGAAATACTATCAAATAGATACCTCCAAGATGGTTTTATTTCCACATGTCCCGTACATTATGATTAGACCCCCTGGTTCACATCCACATCTGATGGATGGACGAAGTAGTATGTGTAAGTCAAGGTCTCAACCTAATGTTGTGGAACCCGTCTTGAATCACCAACCATCAACACCAACATATCACTTACGAGAAATAGACTTATACGATCTACCGAATAGCATTGCTACTTATAAACAATTTCCAAATTACTTTTCAAATTAATTACGTGATCGAATATATGTTATTTAATTGGTTTTAGATGTGGACATTGTGCTTCAAAAGCGACCAATCAGTTTGCTGGGAACCATTGTTGATGTAGAAATCTACACCCCTCGTACAATAGAAGTGCGAGGTCCCCCCGATATCATTGCTAAACTCATTTTAGAACTATACTTTGAGAACACAAGACGGTCGGGTGGACATGATATAGAAAGGATTGAAGTGGACGATGACCAGCATGTAGCCTTCGTTACATTTGAGACAGAGAAAGGTAGACCAATTTATAGAGTATGATATTTCTATTCAACCTTAGTTCGAAGCCATTCTTTGAGATACACAGTTGATATGATTAACAACTCATTAACTAAAAAGATTAGAGCAAAGAATCTTTTGTTATTACTTTTTCCTTTGAGCTCGACTATTCGCTTATGTTATCATCACTTGTCGGCGTCGGCGTCTCACTCCACCTCGAGTTGTGCGTGTAAGCGGTGGTTACAGGTCCACATCTAATACATTTCTTGTCCTAACTGAATCACAGTAGTGTAGTTTTTTATGAAGGGAACTTGTTGTTTGTCTCTATCATCACTGGGTCAATGCAACTCAAATTGTTATTACGGGCAGATTATGTTTTTGCTATAATTGTTTATATCTGTATCTCTTAAATTACTTGTCATAGCTTAAGCAAATATTGACATGGGATTCATTATAACACTATCTAGATGGGTTATAAAAAGTAATTTAGTCTGAAATGAAAATCATGGGCTTCCTGGCCCAATCCTGGGTGCCCATAGAGTCCCACTTAACATAATCTATAACATGTTCCATAATGTTGGTAAGACTGTCGTTACTGCTAATATCTTTCTTACTCATAGCTCTTCCATATTGGGTCATGGACTTCCCTCAATCATAAATCTTCAACCCTCAACACTAAACTCGACCCATGGGAGGAGGTAGGGTAGACACACAAACATTTCAGGACGGACGCTCGGACGGATGGACATGGCTAACGTTATATGCCATCTCACCATTCGGTGGTGGGAGTATAAAAAAAAGCCTCGAAAACCACAAAGCAAGTACTCAGTGACTTGGCAGAAGCCAGAGCAACAAGAGAATAAACCATAAAGAGCACGAGAAGACAAACATCAAACGTTACCACTCTGCCTCTAACAGTACATTTTCACAGTTGTCTTCCTTGTTTATTTATGTCTGAGTGTTTAAAGGCCTATATTTTCCAAAGGCAATTACCACCCACTACCACAGCTACGCCTGTTCCCAACTTCATTTCTTAAAATAGTCTTTGTCTCATTTGTCATAATGTTCATTGCTGTATCTCTGCTCATTCATCCTTGACGATTGATTAGATGAAGAGAGAACACTGTTTAGCTCTACTTGCCGATGGGATGGCGAGTTGTCCGTCGACCGTCCGGCCGTCATCCGTCATTAGATCTTGCTTCAGACAGCATCTCCTGTAAAACAACTGGGTAGAATTTGGCGAAACTTCACAGGAAGCCTCCGTGCATGGTCCTCTCTCAGACTTAGGCCTTGCACCAGGACCAAAAATGTTTGATATTGCTATATTGGTGGCAAATTCTACCATCACTTTTTGAAAAGAGCAATGTCTGTAGATGACATTTTTCCATGATAGCTATCTGGAACAGGTAGCTTACACAGTTTAATTGGAACAATAATAGGTGTATCATTTTAACCATGACATAAACTTTCAAGTTCATTGTTGCACATTTTGTTTTGATAATTGTTAAGGTACTTTGAACATATGCCATTGAGTTTATACTTCATATTAGTTTAATACAGAATAAAGTGGCTTTGTTTCGGCTCTGCACTTTGCTTAAAATAACTAATATTCTTACAATTGACACATTTTTATGCATTTAGTTTTGTCAATATTTTACATTATATGTATAAAATTGTAAAATTCAGTAATTCACAACCTTTCTACGCTGATTTATATATTATATTATGCATTAGGAATACACACATCGTATAGAGCGTGTAAACATAAATATTATTTGACTTTTCTGATATGCGTGTACAAACAGTCCAAAGGATTCTAGATAAGGGAAATTGGAGTGTTTTATAACATTAGTCCATTTTTAGCAGTGCTCAAGGATGAGCTATTGTGACCACTCTTCGTCCGTCGTCTGTCGTTTGTCTGTCTGTCTGTCTGTCGTCAACTTTTAGCTTGTTAACACGATAGAGGCCACATTACTTGAGCAATGTTATTCAATCTTGCATAGATCGTATATGACCATAAGATCTCGGACGAGTTCGATAATGGGAAAGATCGGAAGAGTAACACCAGAGTTATGGCCCCTGAATTAGCAAAACAAGCAGTTTTTTTTATCTTGTTTACACGATAGAGGCCACATTTCTTGATCAATCTTAACTAAACTTGCATAGATTGTATATGACCATAAGATCTCGGACGAGTTCGATAATGGGCAAGATCAGATCAGTAACACCAGGGTTATGGCCCCTGAATGAGCAAAAATGCAGTTTTACATGTTAACACGATATAGGCCACATTTCATGAGCAGGAATGTTGCCCTTGATGTCTAATTGATCCTAGCAAAATTAATGGGTCGGCCGGAAATTCAGGATTTTTAAAAAACAAGTTTCTTACGACTACTTCTTGAAAACTACAAATGATATTGATATGAGACTTTTTCTAAAATGATCAGCATGACATGATGTTGATCCTTGTCGAAAATTATTTTTGATTCAACATTAAACATGGCTTCCAGCTGCCATCTTTGTTTACATAGAGTTATATAGTAAAAGCATATAACGACTACTCCTCTGAAACTACTTTATGGATGTTCATGAAACTTCACAGGAATATTGCTCTTGATATCAAGTTGATCCTAGCAAAATGTCAGGTCATCCGGAAATTCACGATTGCTGTCACGGCTAAAAATAGATTTTTAAAAAACAAATTTGTAGCGATACTTCTTGAGAACTATAAGTGATATTGATATGGGACTTTTTCTAAAATGATCAGCATGACATGATGTTGGTCCTTGTTGAAAATTATTTTGATTCGACATTAAACATAGCTGATGCGGCCTTCTTTGTTTATATAGTTAAAACTTGTAGCGACTACTCCTCCGAATCTACATGATAGATTTTCATGAAACTTCACAGAAATGCTTTTCTAGCTATCAAAAACGTATCAGTAGAGCTTCAAGGTCAATGCCCTCTTGTTTTAGCTGCGACTGATGTGGTTATTAAATAAAATTGTGGATTATCCAAAGGTGTTTATAGTTGTGTATTTATATATATATTTACTACAACATTTAGTGTATTTATATATATATTTACTACAACATTTAAATGTATCGTTTACTATTTTAAAAGTGCGACCGAATAAAAGCAATTCTTTAACAATAAAGTCAACATCCAGAATTCCAAGTTGGGTACCCTGTCGTCGCCACTCTATATATTGTATTCTCGGTTGCAAAAGAAAGTGTGCACTCAGGTTTTTGTTAAATTTATTGTACAAAATATGTACGAAATATGGCATATAAGTACCATTTTTTAGCATTCTATTGCCAATGTCAAGATGGAATTTGTTTTTCGATGCTTGTTTCATTGAAGCATTGTCAACAGGTGAAGAGGGTAGGGGTCAAAACCATATCCAAAGGAATCTGTTGCTTCATTTTTAGATCACCTAAGGTGATCTATTGGGATCACTCTTCGTCCGTCGTCGTTAACTTTTGCTTTCTCCTCAGAAACCGCTGGGCAATTTTGACCACACTTCACATGGATGATCCTTCGATGAATGCTTTTTAGATTTGTTAAAATTAGGTCAGCACAACATCCAAGTAGGCCGCCATTATCATATATAGTCGAAACCTTAAAAACAATTCTTCTCAAGAACCGCCAGACAGATTTCGACATTTTTTTGTTTTTAAATGATCGCCAACGGCTAGATTATCAAATTTGTTCAAATGAAGTCCCCGGGATAAAAATAGCCGTTCCCCGGGGGTCCAAAATTTGTATATTGAGATTTTGCATGTTTTTCACAGACTTATATAGGAAAAAACTTTAAAATATCTTTTTCTCTGAAACCTCAAGGCACAGAACTCTCATGTATTACATGTAGCATCAGCTTGTGGTTCTCTACTAAGTTTGTTCAAATGGTGATCCTGGGGTCAAATTTGTCCCCGCCCCGGGTGTCACAATTTTACATAGACTTATACAGGATTTTTTTTAAAAAATCTTCTTCTCTGAAACTACAAGAGTCAGAGGTTCAATATTTTGCATTTAATATAAGCTTATGGTCCTTTACCAAGATTGTTCAAATGATGACCCTGGGGTCACATTTGGCCCCGCCCCAGGGGTCACATGTTTTACATAGACTTGTATAGGGAAAAACTTAAACAATCATCTTCTCTGAAACTGCAAGAGCCAGAGGTTTAATATTTTGCATTTAATATAAGTTTATGGTCCTCTACCAAGTTTGTTCAAACGGTGATCCTGGGGTCACATTTTGCCCCGCCCCAGAGGTCATATGTTTTACAAAGACTTACATAGGGAAATTTTCAAAAACTTCCTCTCAGAAACAGCTTGGTCAATTTTGACCAAACTTCACATGGATGATCCTTAGGTAAATGTTTTTCAAATTTATTAAAATGAGGTAAACACGACATCCAAGATGGCCACCATAAAAAAATCTTTAAATACACTAGGAAGCTATTTAAAGGATTTTTTTTTATTCTTCATTTATATTATTGTTTCCTGTTTTCCTTTTGTTAAATTTTTCTAAAGTTGTTACAGTATAGACAGATTTTGCATATTTTACATGGGCTTTCCAAAGGTCCATTGTCATACTCTTTTTTTTATAGCACAGTGGCGTTGCTTGTGCAGTGTGGCGGCAATAAAACGTCTCCCCGCGCTTGCAATCAGTACTGTTATTCATTCGGTCTTTGGAGATCGCTGAGCCCGATACTTATAGTTAGTTATCGGTGGTACATTTTCAATTTCTTTTGTTTTCTTTTACTTAATTATTGATTCGGTGGTTCCACTACTCCGGCCGATAAAAGGCTCTGGGTATTGTTTAACCACTCATAGGATATGTTGTCTGCTTTTTATACGCAGGCTTCATAACCGCTGCTCCCAACTAAATTCCATTATGTTTATTTCGCTCTTCGGGGCATTTCATTTTATTAGATACTGGGACCATACGCCGTACGACATGGGGAAAACGTTAAAGAAGGATAACTCCATGTCCACCGCCATATGCATGCCATCTTCGGGATGGTTAAAATTTTGTGCTGTTGATTTTATGAATATTGAGTTCTGCTCAACCCGGGGCTAGAGGGCGTGAGCGATAGCTAGCATATTTCACTACCACTCATGAACAGTCTCAATCAAACCCAGACTGCAATATTTCGTATGTGTCGTGCTCGGCCGTTTCCAAAGGTCCATTATCATACTCTTTTTTTTTATATAGGGAAAACTGAAAAAATCTTCTTCTCTGAAATTACAAGAGCTAGAGGTTTAATGTTTTGCGTTTGCTATAGACTTATGATCCTCTACCAAGTTTGTACAAATGGTGACCATTGGGTCACATTTGGCCCCTCCCCAGGGGTCAAATGTTTTACATAGACTTGTATAGAGAAATACTTAAAAAATATTCTTCTGAAACTACAAGAGCCAGATGTTTAATATTTTTCAATTACTATAAGCTTATGGTCCTCTACCAAGCTTGTCCAAATGGTGATCCTGGGGTCACATTTGGCCCCGCCCCAGGGACACATGTTTTACATAGGCTTATATAGGGATAATCTTCAAAAAGTCGTCTTCTGACAAACAGCTATTGTAACGTCTATCAAGTTTGCTCATTTGAAATCCCTGGGGTCAAAGATGGCTGCAATCCCTGGGTCCAAAGTTTGTATGAAGAGATTTTGCATGTTTTTACTTAGACTTACATAAGGAAAGACTTGAAAACATCTTCAATCACCATTTGCGAGAAGACAATTTTTTCATCACTGCAAAGATCCTCAGGTGATCGATTTAGGGCCATTTTGACCTCTTGTTTTAAATTTAATTGTGATTGAAAGCGCATTTTTGTCAGATTGGAACCTATCATGCAGCTAAGTGATAGTGTTTCTATGGCAATTAAATGCCCCAGCGACACTGTCCCCTCTCGTAATCATGACTGAAGCTTGAATCCTCTGGTTTTCGGTAAGCGGTGGCATATTGAAAATATAGAAGGAAATAAAATGCGTTTTTTTTTTCGTTTATCCTAAAACCATACAGGTTTTATCTACACAGACCATTTCCACGAGTTTCACTCGTGGAAACTGAGTTGACTGTCCTCCTTCCAAGTTGACTTCTGCTTGAATGGTACTTTCCCTGTCCGATCTTTTTATATTTATTTTCACGTGCAAATCATTGAAAACAAGGCAAACTGAGTTGACTGTCCTCCTTCCGAGTTGACTTCTGCTTGAATGCTACTTTCCCTGTCTGATCTTTTTATATTTATTTTCACGTGCAAATCATTGAAAACAAGGCAAACGCTTTTCCCGTGCAAAACAACTGTGTATTGACCGATTTATTGCCATTGGCAGATAAAGATGCATGTATATATGTATAGGTAAAGTTTGAACACTGTACTGTAAATATAAAAGAAAATATTTGAATTTTAAAAGTGCACACTTTGCAACCGAAAATATATTGTCCCATTCATCGACTATTTAATTCGCTCGTTTTATTTAGTTTGTTGTGCAGTATGGACCTATGGAGCCATTGCGTTTGAGTGCTGTGGTTTATATATAGGACCATTTTTTCTCATTGTAGGTATCTATAGGTGCTGATAATGCTGCTGACTAAACTACAGTAGTCAATGTATTTTAACCAATGCATAATATAAATTCCCGTCTTGTCTGCAAATTCTTTTTGCTATGACAAATTGACAATGCAGCGGACTCCCTTGAGATTTTAGTGGGTAGATTTATCAAAGATGCGATATGTAAACATCGTTTAAAATAGACCATTTACGTACGATAGCAGTTTCAATTGTTTAAATTAGTTTAGGTCTTTATATACATGTAGTAAAACCTCATCAAAAGTTCCATTCTTTATAAATATTGCTGCTCTTAAACCTAACTATGAAGTAATTTTATAAAAGGTGGTCAACTATTGTTATAAATAAGAGGCCCCGCCTCAAAGTGCTCACATGTTAAAGAAGCAATTACAGCAGCAATTTTCTAATACAACTCTATATAAAGCTGTAACCCCCAGGCCGGGGTAAAATTTTACTCCAGTATCACCATTTGAACAAAACTACCTAGAGGACCATAAGATTATGCTACTTGCAAAATATTAGACACCAAGCTCATTTGCAGAAGGTTTTAAAATCCTATTTTTCTATATAACAATGTAATGTGACCCACAGGACACAGCCAAACTTTAATAAAGAGTCACAATTTGAACAAACTTGGTAGAGAACAATAATCCTGTGATACATGCGTTTGTACTTTCAGAGAAAAATAGTTTTAAAGACATTCTTAATAACTCTATGTAATACTGTGACCACCGGGAGCGGGTCAAGTTTCCATTTGAACAGACAGGGTAGGGAACCATAGCTAAATGCGAAATATTAAGTGTCGCGCTCTTGTAGTTCCAGAGAAGATTGTTGTTAAAGATGTTTCTATATAAGTCTATGTAAATATTTGACCTCTTCGATGGTGTCAAATATATTCCACATGGACACAATTTTAACAAATTTGGTAGAGGACCATATGCCTACACTACTCGCAAAATATTAGACGTCTAGCTCTTGTAGTTTCATGGAAGATTAAAAAAGAAATGTTATCCTATATAACTCTATGTAAATGTATGACCACATGGTCTCCATTTTATAAATTATATTGCCTGCCTCATTAAAGCGTACTCCATAAAATTATGTAAAATATTAGGTCTTTAGCACTTATAGTTTCAAATAAAACGATTTTTAAAAGAAACCTGATTTTTATTTAAAAAGGAGAGATAACTCTAATAACAGGAAACAGCTATCCTGTTAGCACTACTATCATGGATGTTTTGTTTCTCCATAATGTATTCCAATAACATGGTACCAGTAGGGATTTTCCACTTGAGACGGTGGCAAAACATTTCTGGCTTAAAAGCTACTTTATAACAATCGTCCCGATCCGCAAATAAATATGGCCGCCGTTACTAAAAACAGAAAATTCCGTAAATGACTTCCTTTCGTAAACTGCTGGGTATAATTTGTCGACATTTCACAGGAAACATCCTTGCATGGTCCTCTCTTCTGTGGGAACTTGTTTCATTTGTTATGTTAATAATTATTTGTTTCACTTATTTATTTTTCTCCAACTCCCGTGGCCTCTTTAGCCAGTAGAGAGATACAGGCTGTCATGACCCCCCCCCCACCCCCCACCGGAACTAGTTTCATTTGTTATGTTAATAATTATTTGTTTCACTTATATATTTTTCTCCAACTCCCGTGGCCTCTTTAGCCAGTAGAGCGATACAGGCTGTCATGACCCCCCCCCCCCCCCCCCACCCCCCACCACCACCACCACACTTTTGTTTTAAAGATTTGGTTTATACAGTGATGTCACGTTATTACAATGATGCATACTTATGTTATTTATGAGTATCGTTGTTTATTAGGCTGCTAACTGTGACCATCAGGCATTGTTGTTGTTAAAGGCCACATTTCAAATAGAATGATAGATTGTATTTTGCATCAAGGCTTTGTGAATCTAGACCTATTAATTGACCAGGGATATATTTTTGGATTAATACAGGGTATCTTTCAAAAACAGGAAATGTTGGAAATCAGATTCAAAAAGTGGAGAATATAGGTTTTGACTATTTCGTATACAGCGAAAAATTACATTTAACTGTCGTTAAAAAATTGACATGTACATAACAGAGTCCCAAAAAATATTGAAACGACTTCTTCTCATGGAACATTTGGGTAGAGAGTTGCTAAAACTAGGAAAACTAAACTAATTACATTTAATTGTCGTTAAAAAATTTACATGTACATAACAGAGTCCCAAAAAATATTGAAAGGACTTCTTCTCATGAACATTTGGGTAGAGAGTTGCTAAAACTAGGAAAACTAAACTAATTACATTTAATTGTCGTTAAAAAATTTACATGTACATAACAGAGTCCCAAAAATATTGAAAGGACTTCTTCTCATGAACATTTGGGTAGAGAGTTACTAAAACTAGGAAAAACTTGGACGAAACTTTATAGAAGCATCCTTGCGTGGTCTTTTCTGAGATTAGTACAAATCGTCCCGATCCGTCAACAAATGATGACCATCGTTACTAAAACTAGGAAAACCTTTAAATGATTTCTTATAAACTGCTTTGTAGAATTTGACTTCAACTTTATAGAAGCATCCTTGCATGGTCTTCTCTCAGTTTTTTTTACAAATCTGTCAAATGTGAATGACGTTAGAAACTATCTTTAAATGAATGAACTGCTGGGTAGAATTTGACAAAACTTCACAGGAAGCATCATTGCGTGATCCTCTCTCAGAATAATATAAATCGTCCTGATCTGTGAATAAATATGGCCACCGTTACTTAAAATAGAACAGTCTTTAAACGACTTCTCATCATCAACCAATGGATAACATATCTTGGTTCATGGTTCGAATCCCAGTGGGGCAGACTTTTTAAACTGTTTCATTGATTAATCTTTTTTTTTCTTATTTAATATTCCTTTACTTGTCGTTTGCTTTGAATACGTAATGTGTAGGATTGTGTTCTGTACATTTTCTGTTTAAATACTTTACTTACCTTAATGCTGATAAGTGGAATTTTATGTTAGTTTTAGAGATATTTATATGATGCCATTAATAATACGTCCGACTTGTAAAGCAGTATGCGTAATGCTGTTGTTAGTAGAACGATGAATGTATGTGTTGATTTGGTGCACCTATGACGTATGCACCATTTTTTATTTTATAGTATGTATATCAGGTAACAGCTAGTTTTATTTGCCTTTTAGACACACTCTAGCACATTTCTTACTCATATGGGGGTGTCGCGCACCGAGTGGTTAGAGTCTCAGACTTGAAATCACTTGCGCCTCACCGCTGTGGGTTCGATTCCTCTTGGTTCTAGAATCTTTATGTGAGGAAGTTATCCAACGGGCTTGCGGAACGTCGTTGGTTCTACCTAAGTGTTCGCCCGTGCAAGAAAATTTCCCGGAGGGCATCTGGTGTCTTCCTCCACTAATGGAAGCTGGAAAGTCGCCATAAACTATATAAATAATCCAATTAAATTCTATACAATTCTTACTCATATGCATTAACGTTTTCTGATTTGCCTTACATATAAAAAAAGCGTCTGCACCCGCCTTTAGTGCTCTTGTTAACAATATTTGTTTTACGCTGGTGTATTGGAAAACGAAACACAAACTACAGAGTTAACACATATTCTATTACTAATTTGTCAGATTAATTATTCCGTTCGATCGTTTTATACCATTCAATCCCTTCTAAATAATAACTATATTGCAAAGATTCAAAATATGACACCTTTTTTCCAGAGAGTGATTATAACCCTTACATTCATTTGTGTGTTAGTGGGTTTGTTGGGTAAACAAGAATCATATAACATGACCTACTCCAGTATACCAGTAAAACTCGAAAGTCAAAAGTAATAACAATAACTGATAGATACAATAATGTCATTACTCTGTCATTACTCTAGAGGACATGCTTCACTAGATTCATTAAGACATGTACTGTGTTTTCTATTGAACATGTTCAGATATTGGTTATTAATTGTTTGACACAATCTCATTTATTTTATACATTAGCAATCTTGTTTTTTTTTTTACAAAAACATTATGTGCGTTACAAGTAAGATTCTACTTCAGTTGCCCAACGGGTAATAGAAAGGGGAATCATATGATCAACAAGAAACCTATAACCGTCAGACTTCACTATTCCAAATAACAAAACTCTGGAGTCGGAACAGGATGAAGCTAACGGAACTCGAGAAGCAAACGATGATGATTTCAATACCGCTCCAGATGAGGAAGCACCACTCCGTACCATTGAGGTGCGTGGTCCACCAGATGCATTGCGGAGGATCCCTTGACCTACTACTTTGAGAACAAGAGATCTCTTGGAGGAGATATTGTTGTTGCTTAGAAATTGACGACGATGTGGCGTATATAACATTTGAAACAGAAGGAAAGTAAGTTCAGGTCATATTATTACATGTTTTATACAGCCTTGTAAAGAGAGTCTGCTTCATGGAATCATGTCGATGATGTGTAAAACATTATTTTAACCGTAAATAAGAACTAAAGTCTATCTTGTAAAGATCAAGGTTATACAATGGGTAAACATGTACTACACAGTATGCATATATAGGCAATTTCTTCAGTTCAGACTGTATTGTGCCTGTGCCTTTCGGATGTATCATTGGTTAAAAGGCGGAGGGACTAGTAAAAATAAGCACGCAGCACGCACGCACACAGGCAATGTAGTGTACGGTCTTTAATTTTGGAAACAACTGAGATCACTTGAGAATCATTTACTTTGTAGCTATTATGTATCTCTCTTGCATACATAAATCAATTGATAATTTGTGGTCAAAGGTCACGATTATGTTATGCATATAG
>JAWPHD010023711.1:0-21382 GCA_037043455.1 Cyrtodaria siliqua
ACCATTTTCACTTCCATTATGATGTGGTCACTTTTCATTATGATGTGGTCGCTTTTCATTATGATGTGGTCGCTTTTCATTATGATGTGGTTACTTTGCATTATGATGTGGTTGCTTTTCATTATGATGTGGTCACTTTCCATTATGATATGGTCCCTTTGCATTATGATGTGGTCACTTTCCATTATGATGTGGTTACTTTACATTAGATGTGGTCACTGTCTATTATGATGTGGTCACTTTCCATTATGATGTGGTCACTTTTCATTATTATGTGGTCTGTGTAGTCACGTGGTTTTACTGCAAATAGTGCCATCTATTGACAGGTTTAATAAAATCTACTCTCCTGCACAACTTCATTGAAATCACATGAACGCTAAATACTGAACTCTGATACTGCACCTCTAGAGAAGATGAAATGACAATGATAAGAATAAGTAGCTCTATATCTTTTTGATCTCTTGATGCACCGGTTATTTCAACCGACTTGAAAAAAATGTTCTTTCTTTTTCTTTCTTTCTTTTTTTCTTTTTTTCTTTCTTTCTTTCCTACCTTTTTTGAAATTCTGATGTGCAAGCAGGTGAATATTTATATCAGTTCTAGCTATGCTCCTGCTAGGGGTGGATTCTGGGCTTAAACTGAATAATTTATTCTTAAAGCGGGGGCATGGATGGTGATTACGGATATTATCTGGAATAGCCCATCCCCGCCTAGCAGAAATTTGTTTCTTATCTAATCATAGGGTTATGCCCCGCCGCAACCTTTCCACATCCATGCACCCACCTCGGAGCGTATTAAACATAAAACTTTGCTTAGTACCCAAGAGAGATACACTCGTCAACATCCACATTATATTAAATAAATGCTTAAAAGATTCAAAGAGAGGGGTGTAGCGCACTGTCTGCAAGAAGAAGAAGAAGAAGAAGAAGAAGAAGAAGAAGAAATTTAAGTCCATAAATGCAATAAAACTAGGTGGGAAAAGGTATAAGGGAACGCTTTTCTTATTTAGTTTTCCATTAACAAATATTCAGACTAATTCATCAACATTTCAGCCTCAGAATACTGGTATTTAAAATGTTAGGGAAATCTCCCAAAATGCAACACTATGGTGTAGCTGGACGATTTTAAGTTATAGGCCCAATCAATTAAGGTCCACAGATCATGCAGATGAGAAGCTTCTATGGGTATTGGGACAAGCACTCCCACATTATTAGCTCTACTGGCCAACGGTCGTCCGTCCGTCCGTCCGTTAACTTTTACCTTGTGAACACTCAAGGGCCTCCAATATAAATCGGATCTTTACGAAACTTTGCCAGTGTCTTTATATCAATGAAAGCTCGGACAAGTTCGAAAAACCAGCCAGATAGGAATAATTTCACCGGATTATAGCCCTTGTTTTGCTGAAAAATGCCATATTAAGCAACGCTCTAGCACCTTCATTTATTATTTGATCTTTACCAAACTTGCACAGATTGTTAATATCAATGAAAGCTCGGACAAGTTTGAAAACAGCCAAATCGGATCAGTAACACCGGAGTTATGGCCCTTGTTTTTCTGAAAAATGCTATTTTCTGCCTTGTGAACACCCTAGAGCCTTCAATATTAATCGGATCTTTACGAAACTTTGCCAGTGTCTTTATATCATTGAACGCTCAGACAAGTTCGAAAACAAGCCAGATCGGAATAATTTCACCGGAGTTATGGCCCTTTTTAGCTCTACTGGCCAAGGGCCAGCAGAGCTTATGGGATGGTGTGTTGTCCGTCGTCCGTCGTCCGTCCGTCCGTTAACTTTTCTTCAAACAACTTCTCCTCAGAAACCTCTTGGCTAATTTTGACCAAACTGTCCATGGATGATCCTTAGATGAATGCTTTTTAGATTTGTTAAAATTAGGTCAGCACTACATCCAAGATGGCTGCCATTACCATATATGGTCAAAACCTTAAAAAATCTTCTTCTCCAGAACCGCTGGACAGATTTCAACAGTTTTTCTTTTAAAATGATCGCCAATGCCTAGACTATCAAGATTGTTCAAATAAAGTCCCCGGGGTCAAAAATGGCTGTGCCCCGGGGGTCCAAAGTTTGTATATTGAGGTTTTGCATGTTTTTCATATAGACATATAGGAACAAACTTTAAAAAATCTTCTTCTCTGAAACCACAAGGCACAGAGCTCTCATGTATTACATGTAGCATCAACTTATGGTCCTCTACTAAGTTTGTTCAAATGGTGACCCTGGGGTCAAATTTGTCCCCGCCCCGGGGGTCACAGTTTTGCATAGACTTATATAGGATTTTTTAAAAAAAAAATCTTCTTCTCTGAAACTACAACAGCCAGAGGTTTGATATTTTGCATTTACTATAAGCTTATGGTCCTTTACCAAGTTCGTTCAAATAGTGACCCTCGGGTTACATTTGGCCCCGCCCCAAGGGTCACATGTTTTACATAGACATGTATAGGGAAAAACTTAAAAAATCTTCTTCTCTGAAACTGCAAGAGCCAGAGGTTTAATATTTTGCATTTGCTATAAAATTGTGGTCCTCTAACAAGTTTGTTCAAATGGTGACCCCTGGGTCACATTTGGCCCCACCCCTGGGGTCACAGTTATACATAGGCTTGTATAGGGAAAACTGAAAAAATTCTTCTTCTCTGGAATCCCATGGCACAGAGCTCTCATTTATTACATGTAGCATCAGCTTATGGTCCTCTACTAAGTTTGTTCAAATGATGACCCTAGGGTCAAATTTGTCCCCACCCCGAGGGTCACAGTTTTACATAGACTTATATAGGATTTTTTTTTTAAAAATCTTCTTCTCGGAAACTACAAGAGCCAGAGGTTTGATATTTTACATTTATTATAAGCTTATGGTCCTTTACCAAGTTTGTTCAAATGGTGACCCTGGGGTCACATTTGGCCCCGCCCCAAGGGTCACATGTTTTACATAGACATGTATAGGGAAAAACTGAAAAAAACTTCTTCTCTGAAACTGCAAGAGCCAGAGGTTTAATATTTTGCTGTTGCTATAAGCATATGGTCCTTTACCAATTTTGTTCAAATGGTGACCCTGGGGTCACATCTGGCCCCGGCCCGGGGGTCACAGTTTTACATAAATGCTTGTATAGGGAAAAACTGAAGAAAAAAAATCTTCTCTGGAACTGCAAGAGCCAGAGGTTTAATATTTTGCACTTGCTATAAGCTTATGGTCCTTTACCAACTTTGTTCAAATTGTGACCCTTGGGTCACATTTGACCCCGCCCCAAGGGTCACATGTTTTACATAGACATGTATAGGGGAAAACTTAAAAAATCTTCTTCTCTGAAACTGCAAGAGCCAGAGGTTTAATATTTTGCATTTACTATAAGCTTATGGTCTTCTACCAAGTTTGTTCAAATGGTGACCCATTGGTCACATTTGGCCCCACCCTGGGGGTCACAGTTTTACTTAGGCTTGTATAGGCAAAAACTGAAAAAAAATCTTCTCTGGAACCACATGGCACAGAGCTCTCATGTATTACTTGTAGCATCAGCTTATGGTCCTCTACCAAGTTTGTTCAAATGTTGACTCTGGTGTCAAATTTGGACGCACCCCGGGGGTAACAGTTTTTTAATTTTTTTTTTTTTTTACTTTGATTTATTTTATTTATTTTATTTTTATTTTTTTTTCTCAATTTTTAATTTTTTTTTTTTTTTTTATTGATTGATTTGAATTCTTTTTTTCTTTTTTTTCAATTTTTTCATTATCTTTTTAATTACTTGACACTTACTTTAAAATTTCTTGTCGGCGCTTTTCAGCCTAAATGCCTTGTTGAATTTCGACGAAACTTGGCAGGAAGCATCGGTAAGATGTCTAGTTGTGCATTTCACGCTTTTGTTCCAGTTCGCTGATTTTTGACGGGAGTTATGGCCCTTTGACCTTTTTATTTTAAATTTCTTGTTGGCGCTACTCCTCTTAAATGGCTTGTTGGATTTCTACAAAATTTGGCAGGAGCCTCAGTATGATGTCTAGTTGTGCAAAGCGCAGTATATCAATGAAATCTTGGACAATTTCGAAAACCAGCTAGATCTTGTTAGTAATAACAGAGTTATGGCCCTTGATTTGTTGAAAAATGGCACAGAGCTCTCATGTATTACTTGTAGCATCAGCTTATGGTCCTCTACCAAGTTTGTTCAAATGTTGACTCTGGTGTCAAATTTGGACGCACCCCGGGGGTAACAGTTTTTTAATTTTTTTTTTTTTTTACTTTGATTTATTTTATTTATTTTATTTTTATTATTTTTTTCTCAATTTTTAATTTTTTTTTTTTTTTTTATTGATTGATTTGAATTCTTTTTTTCTTTTTTTTCAATTTTTTCATTATCTTTTTAATTACTTGACACTTACTTTAAAATTTCTTGTCGGCGCTTTTCAGCCTAAATGCCTTGTTGAATTTCGACGAAACTTGGCAGGAAGCATCGGTAAGATGTCTAGTTGTGCATTTCACGCTTTTGTTCCAGTTCGCTGATTTTTGACGGGAGTTATGGCCCTTTGACCTTTTTATTTTAAATTTCTTGTTGGCGCTACTCCTCTTAAATGGCTTGTTGGATTTCTACAAAATTTGGCAGGAGCCTCAGTATGATGTCTAGTTGTGCAAAGCGCGGTATATCAATGAAATCTTGGACAATTTCGAAAACCAGCTAGATCTTGTTAGTAATAACAGAGTTATGGCCCTTGATTTGTTGAAAAATGCTATATTGTATTTTCCTTTGTTAAATCTATAGGAGAAGAGAGCTATATCTATCTAAATCTATAAGAGCTGTTTTAGCCAGTAGAGCGTCCACAGGCCCTCTTGGGCCTCTTGTTTTGCTGAAAAATGCCATATTAAGCCTTGTGAACACTCTAGCACCTTCATTTATTATTTGATCTTTCTTCCGATCTTTACCAAACTTTTCCAGATTGTTTATATAAATGAAAGCGCAGAAAAGTTTGAAAACCAGCCAGATCGGACCAGTAACAGCAGAGTTATTGCCCTTGATAACGTTAAAAATGCTATATTTTGCCTCGTTAAGATGATAGGGCCTTCATTTTTCATGCGATTTTTACGAAAATTTACCAGATTGTTAATATCAATGAAAGCTCGGACAAGTTCGAAAACCATCCAGATCGGATTAGTAACAGTGGAGTTATGGCCCTTTATTTAGTTAAAAATGCTATATTTTGCCTCGTTAATTCGATAGGGCCTTCATCTTTCATCCGATCTTTACGAAACTTTACCAGATTGTTTATATGTTTATATCAATGAAAGCTCGGACAAATTTGAAAAACAGCCAGATCGGACCAGTAACAGTAGAGTTATGGCCCTTGAATTAGTTAAAAATGCTATATTTTCCCTCGTTTATTCGATAGGGCCTTCATCTTTCATCCGATCTTTACGAAACTTTACCAGATTGTTTGGACAAGTGCGAAAACCAGCCAGATCGGACCAGTAACAGCAGAGTTGTGGCCCTTGATTTAGTTAAAAATGCTATATTTAGAAACTTTACCAGATTTATAATATCAATGACAGCTCGGACAAGTTCGAAAAACATCCAGATTGGACCATTTTTATTGGAGTCGTGGCCCTTGATTTTGTGAAATATGCTATATCTTGGCCTCGTTAAGACGAAAGGGCCTTCATTTGGCAGGATTTCATTGAATCTGTGCAGGGATGATCAGTACCAGGCCTAGTTGTATCAGTACCAGGCCTAGTTGTACATAGTCACCATGTTCCAATTGAATGATTTTGGCAGAGTTATAGCCCTTTAAAGGTTTTAATACACAAACTTTGTTCTGACTAGTTTTACTGAACCCCTGGCCAGATTAAACGATCAATTTCATGTCTAGTTTTGCAAATCATTGCCGTGATCTGGTTGAAGATTTGTGGCAGAATTATGGCCCTTTAAAGGTTTTAATACACAAACTTTGTCTGATCTACTTCTCCTGAACCCCTTGCCAGATTTCAATGAAACTTTGCAGGGATGATCAGCACCAAGGCTAGTTGTACCTGTCATCATCGCATTCCGGTTTACAAATATTTGGCAGAGTTGTGGCCCTTTAAATGATTTGATACCACAAATTCTTTCCGGGCTAGTTCTCCTGAACCCCTGGCTGGATATAGACGAAACTTGACAAGGATGATCAGTATCAAGCCTAGTTGTGCATATCATCACCATATTTCGGTTGAATGATTTTTGGCAGAGTTATGGCAGAGTTATGGCACTTTAAATGTTTTAATACACAAACTTTGTCCAGATTAGTCTCTTCGGAAATCTTTGCAAGATTTCAGCGAATCTTGGCGGGGATGATCAGTCCTAAGCCTATTTGCACCTTTCATTGCCATGTTCTTGTTGAATGAATTTTGGCAGAGTTATGACCCCTTAAAGGTTTTAATACACTAACTTTGTCTAGACTAGTTCTCCTGAACCTCTGGCTGGATTTCAACGAAACTTTACAGGGATAATCAGTACCAAGCCTAGTTGCGTATGTCATCACCATGTTCCGGTTGAATGATTTTTGAAAGATTTATGGCCCCTTATACATAAACCTTATCTTGAGTCACTAGAGCATCCACAGGCCCTATTGGGCCTCTTGTTTTTTAAAATAAAATCAGGGTTTGTATATATATATATATATATATAAAAAAGGAACTGATAAAAAAAGTAATGGGATATCAGTGATTACTTAGGGCATATACGCAAAAGAATTATGCACCTATCAATTATTTCCCTTGCCGAAGTGGGGGAATGGCAGCAACGGGCTCATGCACTCGAGGAAATTCCATTTATTGTTCTATCCCCATCCTAGAATAAACATTCCCTACCTGGTGTCGACATTGTTGGTCTAACTGGACTTTTCCACACAGTATCCGTACCCACCTAACAAAGGAAAACATGTTGAAGGGGATGGTTGGGGAGGGGTATCCATGGGGGGTGTTTTTGAGATTTTTTTCCAGGAGGGGTTTATTTTTCGAGGGCTGTTTTTCAAGATTTTACAGAGGACTGGGTGTTAACAAAAAACTGTCATTTCCTAAAAACTAACTAGTCAATATGTCTAGGTTTGACCTAGTTGTATTCAACAGTTCCTGTTGTTATATTATTAAAATCAATTCAATCTTGTTTTGGACTAAAAAAATGTAAGGCCGTTTTTGTTCTATTTATAAAACTGGAAATATGACGTAATCATGTGTATACACTGACCAATCGCTGTGGGTCTAAATAATCGATAATGGTGGCGTTCTACAGTCGTTTATATTTAAACGCTGTGTAGCAGTCTATTTTGAATTCTGAAATCAGCTATCTGTCAATAGACGGCGTTATCTGCAGTAAAACCACGTGACCACACAGACCACATCATAATAGAAACTTACCACATCATAATGAAAATAGACCACATCGTAATGTAAAGTGGCCACATCATACTGTAAAGTAACCACATCATAATGTAAAGCGACCACATCATAATGGAAAGCGACCACATCATAATGGAAAGTGACCACATCGTAATGTAAAGCGACCACATCATAATGGAAAGTGACCACATCTTAATGAAAGGTGACCACATCATAAAGAAAGTTTAACCCTGTTCTTGATAATATTCTTATTTTTAATGCGAAAAATGTTGTTTTATATAAAAGGGAGATAACTCTGATACTTACTTTGAATCACACATAATAAGTGAAAAACAAGAACACCTTCTGACATGCCAAAGTTATCAAATGCTTCACATTGTAACATAAACATTCAGTTTCTTTAAGCTAGACATGCAAAAGACTGTGCTTAACTTATTTCTAGCTCATTTATAATATTTAAGGTAGAAATATTCTTACCACATATTGTAATTTTTAGCTCTACTGGCCAAAGGCTAGCAGAGCTATTGAGATGATGTGTTGTCCATCGTCTGTCGTCTGTCATCCGTCATTCCATCCATCGTCCGTTAACTTTTGCCTTGTGAACACTCTAGCCCCTTCATTTTTCATGCGATCTTAACCAAACTTGGTCAAAGTCTTTATATCAATGACAGCTTGCAAAAACGAAAAATGCTATACCGGTATTTTGCCTTGTGAACACTCTAGCCCCTTCATTTGTTATGCGATCTTTACCAAACTTGGCCAAAGTCCTTATATCAATGAGAGCTTGGATTAGTTCACAAACTGGCCAGATCAGATTAGTAACACACCAGAATTATTGCCCTTGAATTAACGAAAAATGTTATATTTTGTCTTGTGAACACTCTAGCACCTTTATTTATAACTTGATCTTTACCAAACTTGCATAGATTGTTAATATCAATGAAAGCTTGGACAAGTTCGAAAACCATCCAGATCGGATCAGTAACACCAATGTTAAGGCCCTTGTTTTTTTCTAGGAAATGGCATTTTCTGCCTTGTGAACACTCTAGTACCTTCATTTATTATTTGATCTTTACCAAACTTGCACAGATAGTTAATACCAATGAAAGCTTGGACAAGTTTGAAAACCAGCCAGATTGGATCAGTAACACCGGCCCTTGATTGGCTGAAAAAAATGTCATTTACTGCCTTGTGAACACTCTAGCACCTTCATTTATTATTTGATCTTTACCAAATTTTGCCTGATTATTAATATCCATAAAAGCTCGGACAAGTTTGAAAACCACCAGATCAGATTAGTTTCACTAGAGTTATGGCCCGTGATTTGCTGACAAATGCTATGTTCTGCCTTGTGAACACTCTAGCACCTTCATTTATTATTTGATCATTAACAAACTTGCACAGATTGTTAATATCAATAAAATCTCTAACAAGTTTGAAAACCAACCAGATCGGATCAGTAATACCGGAGTTATGGCCCTTGTTTTACTGAAAAATGCTGTATTTTGCCTCGTTAAGATGCTAGGGCTTTTATTTTGCATCCGATCTTTGCCAAACTGTACCAGGTTGATAATATCAAGGACAAGCTTGACAACCAGCCACATTGAGTTAGTAGTACCAGAGTTATGGCCCTTGATATAGTTAAAAATGTTGTATTTTGCCTCGTTAAGACGATATGGCTTTCATTTGGCCTGATTTCGAGGAAAGTTTGCAGGGATGATCAGTATCAAGCCTAGTTGTGCGTATTGTCGCCGTGTTCCAGTTGAATTATTTTGGCAGAATTATGGCCCTTTAAGATTTTAGTACTCAAACTTTGTCCAGACTAATTTTCCTGAACGCCTGGCCGAATTTCAACGAAACTTGGCAGGGATGATCAGTACCAAGCCTAGCATATCATGACCGTGTTCCAGCTGCAAGATTTTTGGTGGAGTAATGGCCCTTATTAGGTTTTAATACCCAAACTTTGTCTGGACTAGTTCTCCTAAAGCCCTGGCGTGATTTCAGCGAAACTTGGCAGAGTTGATCAGTATCAAGCCTAGTTGTGCATACCATCGCCGTTTTCCAGTTGAATGATTTTTGGCAGAGTTATGGCCCTTTAGAGATTTTAATATAGGATGATGTTCCCTAATATCGCAGTACTTACAGTTTATAGTTATTATAGTTACGAATTATTGCAACTTTCTCGAGTTGTTCCCGATCTTTATTTAGTTCAATGTATCTGTCCTATAAGGTATGAAAGCACTAATTATTTTCCCCATAGACACCAATGTTAAAGTGTCACATATTAATGATTTGCTGCAAATTCAACTCAAGTATGGATAATGCAGCAGTGTAATGTTCATATAGAAAACTATTTTTCCACTTGAAAAATCACCAGAAAACGTGGGGTCACAAGACATGTAAGTAAGTTCTTGTTTGTTTACTAAACAGGTCAAGGGTACAGCTGTTTTTAATGATCGACTGTTTTCATTGCTCACAAAGTGTAAGCATAGAGTCGAAATTTCGAAAATGTTAATCAGTGATCCAGTAAAACCTATTAATACGCTTCTTATACATATAACCACGAAATCGAATCGAAATGGGCAGTTTTCCCCTACTTATAATGCCCATTTCCATCGAAAAAGGAGGGATTACTTTTTATTATAGGAACTACATTCGACTACACCTCGGAGGTTTACATGTAATTGGTGGTGGTAAACCTATAAGTCCATTTTATTGAGAATTTTCAGCTGATCGCAGCAGTAGCTATGTAAACACTATTCCAAATGGCGGCGATCGCGCACCGGCTGAAAAGGGAGACAATAATTTAATACCGCGGTATTACATATTCAGACATGGTAGGAAGCACGGCCAATAAAGGTGAAAAAACAATATGTGAATGAATGCGTCGAGGATTTGCTTTGTTAAAAAAGCCAAACAGAAAGTGTAAACAAGCATACCATTTAGTCAATGGTATGTGTTGATAAGCAAACCAAGACACATTGTATGGACACGTGTAGATAGCTTTATTAAACCCCACCATAGAAAACAACCAACTAAAACTTCCCCCCAGATTTAAAACGTATTCATTCATTATATTTTCTTTAATATTTTGTGTACATTTGAATTTGAAATACATGTTCAATATTTCTTAGCATACGTCATTTTTAGTGTACAACTAATCACCTTGCTCAAACATATCGCGCTAAGTAGAGCCAGTAAAATAAAAACTCATAAATGACCTTGACCTTTCACTTTCATCAGCACTGAGTGTCTATAAATAAACATCAACAACTAAACGATAAAGGTAGCTTATTTTAAGTGCCGATCTGGCAAAAAAAGTAAAATAGGACTAGTTTTTGGCATTAGTGTGTTTCTCCTTGCACAAAGATTATGTTTAGTAATATCTTTTTTATAAGGACTATTCGCCAATCGCTTTATGTGTTCGTAAGCAAACATATTGTCAGATACGCATACGTCCGGGGATTTGAACATAAATATTAACGAAAATGCCAGACGATTGAAATATTCGAAAAAATCAAAATACCGCGATATAAGAGAAGCCGTGATATTAGGAGAAACCACTATACAAACTTTGTCGAGATAGTCTCTTCTGAACTCACCGGATTTCAGCGAAACTTTTTAGGGATGATCAGTACCAGGCCTAGTTGTGCATATCATCGCCGTGTTTACGGTTGAATGATTTTTGACAGCGTTATGGCCCCTTATACACAAAATTTATCTAGACTAGTTTTCCTGAACCCCTGGCTGGATTTCAGTGAAACTTGCCAGGAATGATCAGTACCAAGCTTAGTTGTGCATATCGATGTCAGGTTCCCCACCGCAGACTCCATATAGCCAGTAGAGCGAGGGCCTATACAGGCGCTCTTATATGCCCTCTAATGGACCTCTTGTTAGTCTTTGCTACAGTGCATTCAGTACAGCAATACATGTGGAAAATTCGGAAATACTGTTTTAAAAACCATCACATTTTCAAGATTATATGAAAATAATGTATTTACTAACATGTTTCTATGTTTTAAGTAAACAAGAAATTACTAGCAAGAAGTTTTCACAAACGTATGGTGTGACTGGTGGTCGTGGCACAGTACCAGGACTAGACACAGTTGTACAGGATGACCTGGCGAGGTATTTATATCACTTCAGTCATATAACTTAAAAATATGAATTAAATATAGGCTCTCAAATGAGTTCCCATTACATATAAGATTTATTTAAATTTTAACATGTCAATTGTATATGCCCGTTTGAAAAACGAGACAAATTTATGAGACCCACCCTCATGAAACGTCATAGGTACATTGCCCCAGATGGTAGAAGGAACCCTTTTTTAGGGCCAATAGGTCAAAGGTCAAGGTCACTGTGACTTTATATGGAAATATGCAATCCGCACAATAACCTCAAAACATAGGTACATTGCTCTAAATGAGGGGATGTGTTTGTTTGTATGTATAGTGTTTTACGTAATTTTCAACACATATAAGATTATATATGATGGTGACTTTTTTTTTGTGGTTGAGGCAGACCACCCACTTTTCCTGGGTAGAACCAGTACTTACAGTACACCTCCCACCAACAGTAAGAATCGACACTTCCTCACTTACAAGTCGAACTCCAGTGGGATTCGAACCCGCAGTGGTGAGAGGCGAGAAGGTTTACAATGCAACACCGATATCCCCTTGGCCACGGAAGCACCAGGTTAGAGGAGGAACCCTATTGTTTTGGGGGCCAGAAGGTCAAAGGTCATGATCATTGACCTTATATGGAAATATGAATTCAGCACAGTAACTTATTCTATTGTGTTTGGGGTCAGTAGGTCAATGGTCAACGTCACCATGACCTTATGTGGAAATTTGAATTCTGCATGATAACTTTAAAACCATAACACTTACACTCATAAAACTTCATGGTTCATTGCCCTTGTTGAAAGCAGAAACCCTACTGCATGTAAGATATTAGGTCAAAGGTCACAGTGACCTTGTGAAAGGTCATAGTGACCTTATATGGAAATATGAAATCTGCATATCTTCAAACCCTTAACACTTACACTAATGAAACTTCATAGGTTGATTGCCCTTGTTGAAAACAGGAACCTTATTGCTTGTCATAGGTCAAGGTCACAGTGACCTTATATGCAAATATGCCTTCCACACAATAACTTCAAAACTGTAACACTTACAATAAAAAAAACATCATAAGTGCATTGCCCTAGGTAAGAGGAGAAATCCTTTTGTTTTTAAGGGCCAGTAGGTCAAAGGTCAAGATCACAGTGACCTCATACGAAAATACGCATTCTGCTAAATAACCTGTTGTTTTTGGAGTCAGAAGGTCAAAGGTCAATGTCGTATGGAAATATACATTATGCGCGATAGCTTTGAAAGCATAAAGCCACAATCATGAAACTTCATTGCTCCATTGCCCTTGATGAGAGTTGAAATCCTGTTTTTTGTGGGGTCAGTCAGTCAGAGGTCAAGGTCGCCATGACCTAATATGGAAATAAGCATTCCGGGAGATAATCTCGAAAGCATAACACCCACACTCATGAAACTTCTAGGTAATATAGCACCTGTTTTAGGTCAGTAGGTTAAAGGTAAAGGTCTTTATGACCTCACGTGGCGTGATGACTTTATAAAAATTCATAGGACTGGTGTATTGCTGTTTGTCAGAGGAGGAACCTTGTTGCTGTTGGGGTCACTAGGTCAAAGATTCACCAATTCCAAGTGATAACTCCAGGAGAATAATACATACACTCATGAAACTTAGTAGGCACATTGTCATTGGTGAGAGGATGAACACTATTGCTTTTGGAGTCACTAGGTCAAGGTCACCAAGTCCTCATATGGACATGCACATTTTACATGATAACTTAGGAAATATAATACCCACACTTATTACCCTTGGTGAGAGGAGGAAGCCTAGTGCTTTTGGGTTCAGTAGGTCATCAACATCACATTGACCTGACAGTGACCGAATCCTGAGAAACATTTTCTCCAATGTAACTTGTAACTATAAGACCTACAATATTGAAACTTTACAGAATTAGTTACCATGTTAAAACAACAACCCTTATTGATTTTATGATTAATAGGTCAAATGTCAAGAAGTCAATGTGGTCAGATCGTGAATACTTCATTCCCGGCTGTAATTCACAAACTATTTGACCTACAATCTGCATACAAATAGTGCTCTTGGTTAAACAACAACCCTTATCAGTTTTTAGCTCTACTGATCAAAGATCCGTTGTAAACTTTTTTTGTAGCGACTACTCCTCTGAAGCTACTGGATGGATTTTCATAAAACTTTGACCCATCATGATTTCCAGTTGATTCTAGCAAAAATTCACATTGATGTGAAATCCAAGATGGCCACCAAATCTAAAAATAGATTTTTTAAAAACTCCTGAAGCTACTGAATGAATTTTCATGAAACTTTACAGGAATGTTGCCCATGATGTCTAGTTGATCCTAGCAACAATTCATATTGATGTAAAATCCAAGATGGCCACCAACTCTAAAAATAGATTTTTAAAAAACAAGTTTGTAGCGACTACTTCTTGTAAACTATAAGTAATATTGATATGGGACCTCTTCTAAAATGATCAGCATGACATGATGGTCCTTATTGAAAGTCGTTTTGATTTGACGTTAAACATAGCTGCCAGCGGCCATCTTTGTTCACATAGAGTTATATAGTAAAAACTTGTAGCGACTACTCCTCTGAAACTACTTGGCAGATTTTCATGAAACTTCACAGGAATGCTAATCTAGCTATCAAAACCTATCAGTAGAGCTTCAAGGTCATTGACCTCTTGTTTATTAGAAGATCAAAGATCAAGGTCATATTTACCCGATCCCTTATAATGATATAGTTTAACATAACCTTAGCAAATGGACGTATAATTTTAGCGCATGTCCATTACGTGGTCCCGCCTTAATTCCATTAAAGTGTATATTAGCAGGATTTTTTAATGGATATTTCGAAAATCAAACATGTTTAAAAACATTTTTACTGAAAAAAAACACGATAACCTGTTTAGAACTATTAAATGTTTTAATTTTACCATATGCAAACTTTTTAAGCCGAAATTAGGATTTTATTTCATACCCCAGCCAACCCCATTTTCGCTTCTTTGAGAAGGGGTTGGATGGGGTGTGAAAGTTAATATTCGGACCACGTAATGATACATCTCCCGCCATCCATAAGAATCGACACTTGTCAAGATCCTGTGTAGTATATGTTAATACTTATTTCTAGTTAAATGCTGTAGCCTTCCATGGTGAGGATAGTAAAGACACTGCGTCTAAAAGGTCTGCCTTTGCCACAAAAAACGACCGTCATATATGGCCTAACATGTACTACAAATGACGTAAAACGTATTCATGTTTCAATTAAATTTTATTATTTAATGTTTTACTTTTGTTATAATGTTTAATATATTTAGATTAGAATTTAGAGATTAGAAAATGGGACTATCTTAGACTTTATTTTATGGATATGGGATCTTTAAACTTCGGAAATAATTTAAACAATGGTTAATAGTATCTATCTATCTATCTATCTTCCTTTAATGCCAAACCCCTGCTGGGGACCTAGGCATGCGATATAGTTTGTAACATTTCAAACATCTATTTCAGGAGGGAAAAACTTATTACAGAACTTAATAGTAAAGTAGAAACACAGAATATGGAAATGGAGACTTTAAAAGAGGAACATAAGAAATGTAAAGACACATTAAAGAACACTGAGGAACAGTTAAGCCAGGCTACAGCAGAAATAAGCAAAATGGATAAAAAGTAACTATATTGTTTATATATTTGTGTACGTCTTTTAAACAGTGCAAATATATTAACATAATATGCAGTATGTTTCTGTTATTTTAACATGTTTATAATAACATTACTTGTGTAGGGTCTATAGTGTAAATAAATTATTGATACTATAGACCTCACTATCGTTCTTTCTCTGCACATGTGTTACAGAACTAATCCTGGAAGATAATTTTAGCTCGTATATTCGCAGAATTAGATTTGTGACAGTGCCGGGTGTGGTTATGTAATCAACCTCGCATCGGCGGCGGCATGGGTGTCTGCATCCCACTCCACCTTGATTTTGTTTACTCTTTTTTTCAATATTAATTGCCAAAATACCCATATATATCCTTTATTTATTTATTATTTCACACACACATATCATTACACTTAAATAGGTAAATAAAATAATGAATAGCATTTATAATATATGTTTATTGAATTATTCCAGAAATCAGCAGTTTTAGTTGTTTTTCCAACATTTTGACCAAAAAAGAAATACAGTTAGAGATTCGCGAATCTTTGTGGACCCAGCCTATTAAAAAAAAAGCCGGTAATATGGTAAAAGAAAATAACAAATACATTAAAGAAATAATTTTTATTGAACTATTCCAGAAATAAGCAGTTTTAGTGATTTGTTTTGCTCTTTTTAGCTGTACTGGCCAGCATAGCTTATGCGATGGCGAGTTGTCCGTCGTTAACTTTTGTCTCGTTAAGATGATAGGGCCTTCATTTTTCATCTGATCTTTACCAAACTGTAATAGATGGTTAATATCAATAAAAGCTTGGACAAGTTCGAAAACCAGCCATATCGGACTAGTAACAGCAGAGTTATGGCCCTTGCTTTAGTTAAAAATGCTATATTTTGCTTCGTTAAGACGATAGGGCCTTCATTTTTCATCCGATCTTTACCAGGCTTTACCAGATTGTTAATATCAATGAAAGCTCGCCTTTGAATTAGTTAAAAATGCTATATTTTGCCACGGTAAGATGATAGGGCCTTATTTTTTCATCCGATCTTTACCAAAATTTACTAGATTATTAATATCAATGAAATCTTGGACAAGTTCGAAAACCAGCCTCGTTAATACAATAGGGCCTTCATTTTTCATCTCATCTTTACCAAACTTTACTAGATTTTTTGTTATTGTATTTTATTATTGTTATTTTATTTTATTATTTTTGTTAAAATTTGTTTTTGATTGATTTTTTTTGATTTTTAGCTCTACTGATCAGAGATCAGCAGAGCTTATGCCGTGGTGAGGCGTCCGTCGTCCGTCTGTCTGTCCGTAAACTTTTTTTTGTAGCGACAACTCCTCTGAAACTACTAAATGGATTTTCATGAAACTTTACAGAAATGTTGTCCATGAAGTCTAGTTGATCCTAGCAAAAATTCATGTAGATGTGAAATCCAAGATGGCCGCCAACTGAAAACTATAAGTGATATTGATATGGGACTTTTTCTAAAATGATCAGCATGACATGATGTTGGTCCTTGTCGAAAATCTTTGCCAGCGGCCATCTTTGTTTACATAGAGTTATATAATGAAAACTTGTAGCGAACTACTTGACGGATTTTCTTGAAACTTCACAGGAATGTTGCTTTTGATGTCTAATTGATCCTAGCAAAATTTCAGGTTGGCTGGAAATTCAAGATGGCCGCCACGGCTAAAAATAAATTTTCAAAATACAAGTTTGTAGCGACTTCTTCTTGAAAACTATAAGTGATATTGATATGGGACTTTTTCTTAAATGATCAGCATGACATGATGTTGGTCCTTGTCAAAAATTGTTTTGATTCAACGTTAAACATTGCTGCCAACGGCCATCTTTGTTTACATAGAGTTATATAGTAAAAACTTGTAGCGACTACTTCTTTGAAACTTCTTGGCGGATTTTCATGAAACTTTACAGGAATGTTGCTCTTAATGTCTAATTGATCCTAGCAAAATTTCAGATCGGCCAGAAATTCAAGATGGCCGCCACAGCTAAAAATAGATTTTTAAAAAAGAAGTTTGTAGCGACTACGTCTTGAAAACTATAAGTGATATTGATATGGGACTTTTTGTAAAATGATCAGCATGACATGATGGTTATCAGAGTCAAACATTATTTTGATTCGACGTTAAACATGGCTGCCAGTGGCCATCTTTGTTAACATAGAGTTATATAATGAAAACTTGTAGCGACTACTCCTCTGAAACTACTTGACGGATTTTCATGAAACTTCACAGGAATGTTGCTCTTGATGTCTAATTGATCCTAGCAAAATTTCAGGTCAGCCGGATATTCAAGATGGCCGCCACGGCTAAAAATAAAAACAAGTCTGTAGCGACTACTTCCTGAAATCAAAATCAATCAGTAGAGCTTCAAGGTCATTGACCTCTTGTTTTTAATGTTCTTTTTTGTTGATAACGCCGTGTTGGATTTGACGAAACTTTAATTTAAATTTCTTGTCATCGCTACTCCTCCTAAATGCCTTGTCGGATTTTGATGAAACTTGGCAGGAAGCATCGGTAAGATGTCTAGTTGTGCATATCATGCTTTTGTTCCAGTTTTTTGAAGGAGTTACGTCCCTTTGACATTTTTTACTTTAAATTTCTTGTCGGCGCTACTCCTCTTAAATGGCTTCAAGTTGTTGGATTTCTACGAAATTTGGCAGAAAGCCTCAATATGGTGTCTAGTTGTGCAAAGCGTGGTATATCAATGAAATCTTGGACAAGTTCGAAAACCAGCTAGATCTTGTTATGGCCCTTGATTTGTTGAAAAATGCTATATTGTATTTTCCTTTGTTAAATCTGTAGTTACTTCATTTTTTATCTGATCTTTACCATATTTGTTTAGAATGTTAATATAAACCCCCCACCCATTTTTATGAAATTTCATTCATAGAAGAAAGTGGGATAAATCAAAAAATACCCATGCCAGACTAGACACAGCAGACTTATTGCCTATGATTACCAGGTGAGCGATCCAAGGCCATCCCATTTTAGGAAGTAGAGCATCCACAGGCCCTCTTGGGCCTCTTGTTTTAAATATTAATTTCCAGAATACCCATATATATCCTTTATTTATTTATTATTTTTCACACATATATCATTACACTTAAATGGGTAAATAAAATAATGAATAGGAATTAAAATATATGTTTACTGAATTATTTCAGAAATCAGCAGTTTTAGTTGTTTTTCCAAAATTAAATTTTGTCCCAAAACTAAAGAAATATTTTTTTTATTGAACTATTCCAGAAATAAGCAGTTTTAGTGTTTTTTACTCTTTTTACCATATTTCTTGCCAAAAGACCCATATGTATCCCTTTATGTATTTATTATTTCATAGGAATATATCATTACATTTAAATGGGTAAATAAAATAATGCATAAACATTTAAAAGTTATTCTTATTGAATTATTCCAGAAATCAGCAGTTTTTGTTATTTTTCCAACATTATGACCCAAAAAAAAATACATTTAGGGATTCACGAACCTTTGGGGACTCTTTTAAAAATATGAAGAAATATAAAACACACATTTGAGGAAAGTTTGGTGCTTTTGTAAACCGTGTCTAGATTTGGTCCTAAAACCTCGGTTTTGGTCCCTAGCAATATCATATTGAAACTAACAGTATTATATGCCGGAATTTGGGGATTTCTTTCTTAAAATAGCTGAAAGTCAATATAGCCTTATTTGGATTTCCACAAAAATGAGAACTTGTTATCTATTTAAATGTATCAAGTTGAATGATTCAGTCTTTAGCATTTAGGTAGACATTATTTTTTATCAATGAACGATTTATCCCGTGATAATTCATATCCTTATTTCAGGTTTGTGAAAAAAAACAGAATTGAAGTTTAAACATTATGCGTTATTGCAGGCTGAAGAAAACACATCAAAACAATTCAGATATGTCAAACAAAATAGAAACGCTTGAACAGCAACAGGCACAGCTCATTGTGGAGCTTGATGAACGAAATGGTAACAATAAAGAATTAAGGAAAAAGCTCAAAGCGACTGAGGAAAGCGCAGCACGTAAATTCAAGGATGATCAGATAAATTACGATGCTCTTAAAAAGGAACACCAGGAATTGAAAGACAGGTAAAGTATACAGGTTATAATATAACTTGATACTTATATGGAGTATATAGGCAAATATTTTGGGTAAATGACAACATGGCATTCTTCTCCACAGACACTAAAGCGTATTATAGCGCTGGACTTACATGTTTATATAGTGATTAAACACGATTTTAGACTAAGTAGTGTTAGCTTTGAGACTTTTTTGTGCAAATAATTTTCTATCATATTTTGAAATATTTATTTGTCCAGAAATATTAATATGAAGTTTTTATATCAAGTAACTAAACGTGCTTAGATAAATGCTATTGAGTTTAGAGTTTACCAGATTCAGCAAAGTGGCTGAGCAAAACTGCAAGATGGAAACCCCGATATAACAGACCTCAGTGACCCAAACAGAGCCATGAAGCTAGAAGGGAGGTTCTCTGCATTGTATGATGATGAGTGGACAGACGCATTTCAGGCTCAGACCGATACGCTGAAAAGAAGCACTAAAGATGCCATTAAAAGCTTGTTAAACGTCTTGACCGTAAGTGGCAGTATTTATATTTATAATGGTCAAATAGTTATATAAGTTTGTTAATTTGCATTCATGGTCCTCAAACTCGACTCGTATGGATTCAATATATTTAAATTGAAATCACTATTTGAATGCAAAGAGAATTATAGACTGACCATACTGTGTTTATTTCATTAATGTTTTGTTCTCCTACGTCGTCGTTTAATTTTTATTCGGTTTACAGTACCTTCGATAACATAGGATGTGGTTATAAATAGTATCATCTGCATGTTAAGCTTATTTGGTGTAAGTGTTGTATATTGCCGCTTATCTATGTTACTAAGTTAGAAGATTGTCCGGGCTATCATGAAAACGCGTTGTTAAAGCTTCAAACGTTTGATATACTTCAAAATATCATGGATGTTCTCTATTGAAAAATGCAATTATAGACGAATCAGTAAAACAACACCTCGGACTAATTGCAACAGAAAATGTTTTAATATTTCTAAAACTATGTAAAAATAGATGATCGAACACAAAAGTTAGACAATATCCCTTCAGTATAAAGAAATTTAAACATCCATCGAAAACCGGATAAACTGTGCTATCCGGTTACTGTTACATTACAATGCTTATTTCGTACTGGACCCATATACATTTGCAAATTGTACATAGAATGACCCTAGTGTATACCTTCATTGCCTTTTCTATCTTGACGATATTTCGTCCCCAGTTCATACCTTGTTTCGCAACAGACACTGCTCATATTTAAATGTCGGCATACTTTGCAAAATTTGTGAACACAATTAATCGTATTCATGCCATTCTAGTCTGCCAATTTATTGAGATCAGATGATACATTGTCTGTGACTTTTAAAGGGCTGGAGCTGATCTTGAAGAATTGGTGTCACAACAACAAATGTGTACTTTTCAATAATATGTACAACTGCAGGCAATATGAACCCATCATGAAATAATTTTGATTATTTAACTATAAAAAAAAATAACGAGATGTCGTGTTTTCCAACCCAAACATTTTCACAAACAATAATTTAACCATGGATAAATGGATAAGAACTCTATAAGATTTATTGATGTAGCTATTTGGAAATAAAATTTGTTTAAACCAATTCAACCGAACCTGAATATGCGAACCTGTATATCGCATTTCATATGAAACTAAACAACATTATGAACGTTTTCTCTTGTATTTGAAAAAAAGTGTAGTTAGAACATTTAGTACAGTATTATCATATGAATTAAAATTAATGATTTACGCATTGAAAACTAGCTGAGCCGTCGAGATTTCTTGATCAAACTATTTCATTAACAATAATTTATGCGATGATAACTGTGAGATGAGGGTCAAAATTACAAAATTGTAAATAAACAAATTGATTATTATGGACTATGACTGTATTGATATGTTCATTGAAATACTAAAACTGACATCATGATAGTTTTACTCCTATTTGGATTGCCACCCACTATTCCTTTAGATTGACTCCTGGGAAATCTACTTGTAAGTAGAAAAGTGTTGATTTTACGGATGCGGGATGTATACAGTACTGGTTCTGTCCAGGAATATGTGGGTGGTCTACATCCACCACAAAAATTGATCGTCGTACATAGCCTAATAT